>JAPKLY010002159.1:0-28679 GCA_026898435.1 Prunella vulgaris | reverse complement strand
TTTATTATTCGTAGGATCTCCAATATAATAGTTAATTTGTATACAAATAATTGATATTATACATGAATATATTTAATTAGATACAAAGAATTGGTTGATGCATTAATATAATCAATAAAATATACATGAATTCATTTATTTTCAATAATTATGTACTAAATTTGCTGAATTTAAAAAGTCTCTCTATTAATTAATAAAATATTATTTATTGATATATTAATATCTCTCCAAATTAATAATTTCATGGTCCCAAAATTATTAATTACAATTTTTTATAGTCAAAATGGGTAAATTTATAATTTTTTTAAATTAATTTAACTTAAAGTAAGTCTTTTGTGCACCAGCTGCACAATTAAAAGATAAAATTTATCATATGACAAAATTACAAATTTGGCAATTGCATTAATTTTCCTAATATGTGGCTACCTCTAGAGTGATTATAAAAGGCTCTCTCCAATTACAAACACCTTACAAATCTAAAAAATGATGCTGCATCTTTTTGTGCTCATCATCTCTCTTGTGAATTCATTATCAAATGCAGAATCAGACCCCTTCACAACATGTCTATCCAAAGCCAATTTCAAGAATGATGAACTGCAAAAAATAGTGTACACACCAACAAGCACAAACTACACATCTATATTGCTACAAACACTTAGAAACAGCCGTTTCAACACTTCCAAAACCCTCAAACCAACTCTCATTTTGACTCCTTTCGACGAATCGCAGGTTGGGGGAATCGTGAAATGCGCCAAGGAAAGCCGACTGCAGTTGAAAACACGAAGCGGAGGCCATGACTATGAAGGTCTTTTAGATTTTTTTTGCAATAATTTAGTTATTTCATGAAGGAAACTAGTCACGTTGCATGAGTTTATAGCTAAAATCATCCTATAATATTTTTTAACTTTTTTGAAAATTAGTTCCTATAACTTTTAGATAGAATGAATTAGTCTGGATTTATTTGCATTTGCCAATTTCATCCCATGTCATTGGAAGTTGACAAAAATCACGCCGTTTTCACACGACGATGAAACGAAATCGTATTTGTAAATTTCCAGCAACTTAAAACTGAACTTTAGCAATTAAACAAATTATGAGACTACTAAGAAATAAATCTTATATAATTTTTTTAAAAAGAATTATGGATTGATTTTGACTTTAAACTCCACGTTTCATTATTTCGAGCTACTATACAAGTCTATTAAGGGGGTGTTCGGCTTAGCTTATAAGCTCTTTAAAATATTTTATAAATTTTTTAAGAGTTTATAATATGTCTTAGAGTGTTTGGTAAAACTAATAAGATGTTTGATAGCTTAAAAGATTTTAAAATAAACTTCTTATATCTTATAATTGTAAAAAAATAATTGACTTATTTTTCTCAACACATCTAACCCCATCCACTCACCTCATATCACAACCTATATCATAACATAAAAAATAATAAAATATTTATTTTTATTAAAATTAATATTTTTAAAAACCTATGATAAATTATCATAAAACTTATAAGTTGTAATAGCTAAACACTTCTATAACTTATAAGCTATTTAAAAATAACATTTCATTAACTTTTAAAACAAGTTATAAGATATTAAAACTTATAAAATATTTAAAATAAAATTAACCAAACACTCACTCATCTAATTTTTAACACGTTTAAATTTTGCATTCCAATAGAATATTTATTACTCCCATAATAGGTTTCCAATTCAATTTTGCCATATACTAAATTATATATAGTCTTATTCTTTGGTAAATTCATTAACTTTTTTCCACTTTATAAAATGACCCCATTTAATGTACTTACTTTCACATAATCGAACAAATATTTTT
Organism: Prunella vulgaris; assembly: GCA_026898435.1. NCBI lineage: Eukaryota > Viridiplantae > Streptophyta > Magnoliopsida > Lamiales > Lamiaceae > Prunella > Prunella vulgaris. The sequence continues at coordinate 26,846 of JAPKLY010002159.1, read as the reverse complement.
GTTATTTTGAGCAAGTGTTAAACAGGAAGAATCTCATAATATTTAACTTGCCTTCCTTAATTGGTGTGAAATAATCTCTCTTAAATGGCACGTGCCTTGGTTTTTTACAGGCCTCTCTTACACATGCAGATCCCCATTCGTCATTCTCGACACCTCCAACCTTCGATCCATCGAAATAAACCTCACCGATCAAACCGCCTGGGCACAAACGGGCGCCACACTCGGTGAACTTTACTACAGAATATGGGAAAACAGCAAAGTCCTCGCTTTCCCCGCCGGAGTTTGCACCACTCTCGGCATCGGTGGCCACATCAGCGGCGGAGGCTACGGCAATATGCTCCGGAAGTACGGCCTCTCGGTTGACAATGTCGTCGATGCAAAGATCGTGGATGCTGGTGGAAGAATTCTTGATAGGAGAGGAATGGGGGAGGATCTTTTTTGGGCTATTAGGGGAGGCGGGGGCGCTAATTTTGCCGTCGTACTGTCGTACAAAGTCAAACTAGTGCCCGTGCCTCCCCAGGTGACGGTCTTCCAGGTCTTTAGAAGCCTGGAAGACAATGCCACCGACCTCGTCCACCGCTGGCAATACGTTGCCGATAAATTCGACAACGAGCTCGTTGTCAGAGTGAATTTAGGGATTAGTAAAAAGATTCCGGGGGTTACTTTTTTTGCAATGTACCTTGGTGATTCAGCCAAATTGGTTGAACTTATGGAGAAACAATTTCAGGAATTGGGATTGAAGAAAGAGGATTGCAAAGAAATGAGCTGGATTAGATCCGTGTTTGTGTGGGCAGAGCTCCCTGATGAAACGCCGGAAACTGATCTGCTAATCAGGAAACCAGCTGAATTCGGGCCGTTCAAGATCAAATCCGACTACGTGAAAAGCCCGATCACGAAGGAGGGCTTGCAGGGACTGTTTAAGAGGATCGTGTCATCTGGGAACACGGTCGTGAAGTTCAACCCGTACGGCGGGAGAATGGGTGAAATTGCGGAAACAGAGACACCGTTTCCGCACAGAGGTGGGAATATTTACAAGATTCAGTATATCACGTCGTGGCTGGAAGAAGGGGACGCTGCGGAAACGAAGAACTTGGCTGATATTCGAGAGATGTACGATTACATGGCGCAGTTCGTGTCGAAGAATCCGAGGGAAGCGTTTCTGAATTACAGAGATATAGATATTGGGAGCACTGATAATGGGGCGAAGGCGTATGAGGAGGGGAGGGTTTATGGGGAGAAGTATTTCAAGGGCAATTTTGATAGATTGGTTGAAGTGAAGACCAAGGTTGATCCGGATAACTTTTTCAGGGATGAACAGAGCATTCCTATTCTGAAGAAATGAAGCACCATTGTTTATCTGTTGTTTTTAGCATTATTTAATTTGTCAAGATATGTTAAATTTAAAAGATAAAATTATATTCGTCTAGAATATATATATTTTAGGTGAATAGATAATTTTATCCTTTAAATCTTATACAAAGTATGAATTGATGGATCACAATTAGAATAAAGAATGCATTGCTAGATGTTTAATTTAGATTTAAAATGGACGAGGATAAAAGATTATGGGAAAAACATCGTATTGAGCATTTTGGAATTGTTTTATTTCGTTTTTTTTGTCCATTTATTATTTATGTTGTTTTTTTATATCCTGCGTCATCTTTTAACTTTTATGACATGATATGCATTCCGTTAATTGTTTAACTCTTTAAAATGTTGAGATATTTTATAATAATCGTGAACTCATGATTAAATTGAAAGTTAAGTAAAAGGTGGTGTATTTATATGGGGCAGCCAGGCCGTATTTTCTGAGCAACATCCCGAACCCTCCTCCGCTGAAGTGCCCTCCGACGCCTACGCTCGGACACAGCCCTCCTGGGAAGCCATGGGTACTACTTCTCTGTGCTATGGTGTAGTACAGCTCCCCTAGGGTCGCCCCTGCCTCAATCCACGCCGTTTCTTCTTCCAAGTCGAAGCTGATGGACCGTAGATTGACAAGGTCGATGATGATGAAGGGGCTCTTGCAGCGATAGGAGAGGCCCTCGTAGTCGTGCCCGCCGCTCTTGACTCTCACCTGCAAACCGTGCTCCTTGGAACAGAGGATCGCTGCCCGGATTTCTTCGGCGTTATATGGTGTGATGATCAGATTTGGATGCAGGGATGTTGAGTTTAGCCACCTGAGATTCTGTTCGGCGGATTTTAGCAGGGATGAGTATGAGTGGGAATGGGGAGTGTGGATGTATTTGAATGATTTTGTGTACTCTGACGAGGAATTGAGAGACATGCACTTGAGAAAAATTTCTTGATTTGCATCACATAAACAGAGTAGAATTGATAGTGGGAATAAGAAATATGGTACCAAGGTCATATGAGAGGCCATTTTGTTGCAATCTTAAGATAATTTAATGATGTTTATGTGCTATGTAGATATCATGGTTTAACGTTTGCAAGGATTTGGCTTACAGAAGATGCTCATTTGAATATTTCTTCCCAAGCAAATTAAGTCGAGACAAAAGAATTCTATGAACTCATTGAGTACACGTGATTTTTTTTTTTAAAGTTATCACTGTTAAACATATATATTTCAATATTATATATATGTATATTATCATTATTGTGCATGGAATGTATTATTATTTAAAAAAATTCAAGTACTCCCTGTCACATTGCAAGGGAGAAGAATGCACATATTATGAAAAAATTGAAATAAAGAAAAGAAATAGTATTTTGAGGGGTAATTTGATAAAATTTTATAATGTAAAAGAGATGATTGGATTGAGTGTAATGTGGGTAAAAAATAATAAAAAAGTAATAACATATATATTTTGTAAATATATAAATATTATTAGTCAGGAGTTTATGAATAATTTTTTTTTTCAGGGTTTGCAAGTTTATTTGAAGGATGGAGTAATATTTATAAACAGACAATTTTAGAGACATTCAAGAAAAGAGTTCACGTCATGATCTATTGCTACGTTGATAATTCCAATGATTAGGTAGAAGATTAAATTAAGGATCAAATGGAATTTTTATTGCCTGTCCGTACGTGCACTATTCGGCAATCTTTGGCCATTATTAACTTTCGTGGTGAAATATGAGGATAGAAAGAATTTATCTTTTGTTTGATCAATTATTGTTATCGACAAATTTATTTCGTGAGACTCAAACAAAATTTAGAGAATTGGAGAATTATTTAGAGTTATCAGAGCTTATCAAATATTTGGAGTGACAAAATGGCCAAGTAGGCGGAATTGGCTGGACAGTTGAGACAAAAATCCAGAGAGCTGACAATTGAGCAGATTCCCAGAGAAGAAAACTGTAAGGCGGATTACTTAGCCAGAAAATGGAGTATTGGGTAAGATCACTCTACTCACAGGTGATAGCGGAACTTGTCACATGGATGTGAGCACCATCTAAGAGAAAAGTTAGAGTCATGCAAGAAAATGATTTATACGAGGTACTGCCTGATTGGTGACAATTTGTACGTATAAGAGGACATTCTCTCAACTACATTCGAGATGTCTCTTTGAGAAAAAAAAAATTGTGTTTTAAGAGAAGTGCTATAGAGATGTAGCCAGAAAAATGTTGAGAGCCGGATATTATGGTCAACTCTCGTGAGAGATATTCTAGAGAGTTTGTTAAGAAATGTAACAAATGCAAAGAACATGGGCCTATAATACATGTCCCAGCAAAAGATTTGGGAGTGATGTATTCCCCATGTCCTTTTGACAAATGTGGAATAGATATTGTGGGAAAATTCCCAACAGCTCCAGGAGGGCGGATGTTTATGATTGTGACTGTGGACTACTTCACTAAATGGGTGAGGTAGAGGCGGTAAGAAAAATTGATGAAACTGCTATTATTAAATTCATGCGGAAGATTATATGTTGTAGGTTTTGGGATACCTAGAGTATTTATCTTGGAAAATGGAACACAGTTTGCAGGGGTTAAAGTGCAGAGCTGGTGTTCAGAGATGAACATTCAGCAATGATTTGCAGCGGTCGTACATCCGCAAGCAGATGGGCAAGTGGAGGTCACAAATCGAACCATAGTGAGTGGAATCAAAACAGGACTAATGAGAGCTGGAGGAGATTGGGTAGAGGCATGGTTGTAGAAGTCGGAAATCGTTAATCGGACACTTTTTGGCCGCCTAGCGCCTAGAACCGCCTAGGCGGGCGCCTAGTTTTTTTTTTTTTTTTTTAAATAAAAATACAAATTTTGGGAATGCCTAGGACCGCCTGGACCCGAAAACACCTAGAATTACTGATTTTACAGAAATCGGGTCCGCAGGAGGCCACATAGCGCCTAGGCCGATTTCTGCATCACTGGGTAGAGGAGATAGATATTATTCTGTGGGCCTACAAAATTAGTCCCATAACTGCCACAGGAGAATCACCTTTCAATTTGGCATATGGAGCCTCGGGTCTTATACCAGCCGAGATAGGAATCAAGACCCATCGAATATTGAGCTACAATGAAAAGCAGAATCCAAAACTAATACAAGAGAATTTGGATTTGTGGCATGTCTTAGAGCTGAAAAGTATATGAGCCAAATTAAAGCTGCCTATGACAAGAGGGTGAAGATGAGGAAGTTTGAGAAGGGTGATCTGTTTCTACGCAGAGCTGATGTCCTAAACCCATTGGAAAGTTGGACCCCAACTAGGAAGGTCCATATGTGGTAACACAAGTTCTGAAAGGTGGAGCATATGAGCTAACAGATGAGAATGACTTCCAGCTACCACGGCCATGGAACATCTCTAATCTAAAGAAGTACTATGTCTAAATGGGTTTAGGTATGGGAGGTTTTTTCTAGTTTCTCAATCAAATATGTAAGCACTGAGTGTTACATTGAGATGCACTTTTAGAATTTAATGAAAAGTTGTCAGAGATCACGTATTCAGCCTTGGCAGATGCTCATATAGATGTGCATATGATAAAATATATCACATTGAAGTTTGAATTTGCAGGTATTTGCATAATAGAAACAGGAAAGCAATGTCTCGAAATCAAGGTGAAGAAACTTTGAAATCTTTATGATCATATTGATTTTGACAAAATTCAATTAAGCCGAAGTTGACACTACAAAAAAATAATGAAATAAAGAGGGAATTTAGTGAGGGGGTGGGGTTCCCTCTTTAAAAAATAAAATTAAATCCAGTTAACGAGCAAAATCCCGTCGCAAAAGTCTCGAGGGTTCGATCCCTCGCTATGTAGCGAGCGCAGACCCTCGCTAAACCCTTGAACCAGACCGAAACGAGGGCAAAACCCTCGCCGGTTTGCGAGCACAGAACCCTCGCCTTTACTAAAACGGACCGAGCCGAGGGTTTAACCCTCGCCGGTTTACGAGCACAGTGGCCCTCGCCAATTAACAAGGGTGGGTCCTCGCAAAACTGTAATATATATACAAAGATCGGATTTTTTTCACAGCAGCCCACAAAGTTCACTTCCACCGGTCGGGCTTTGTTCCCTACGAAGTTAATTACATTTCTACGGTAATTTTTTTCATTTTAATCGGTTAAATTTTATAAATTTCTTTAAATATATATATTATTTGTGTGTATATATATGTTGTATGTATATGTATATATGTGTATATATAATTAATTAGGTTCCTAATGTTAATTATTTGTTGATTTATTATATATTAGTAATTATTTAATTAGTTAATTATATATTTAATTAGTAGTTAATTAAAATGCTATATATGTTGAAATATTAGTAGTACTTATTTATTATTGATTTTTTACTTATATAATTGCTTGTTTAATTAATAAGTTAATTTTTTAATTTGTTGTTTAATTATTTAATTGTGTTTGTTAATATAATTTCTATATTAATTATTAATTATTATAATATATATTGTATTTAATTAATAATGTACTATGTCATGATTATATGATAATGTATTATTCTATTACATATTATATTAATGTGTAGCAGTATTTATTTTTTATTTATATTTTAATTAATTCTTTAATTGTAGGTACTATATCGGCGGTTGAGAAAAGGCTAGTTATACACTAAGTTGGAGGGATCACTGACAAACAATGTATGTATGCATTTTTAATTAATTTATCTTTAATTACTATAAATTATATTATGCATATTATTATATTTATTTTACATGCTCGATATTTATAAATATACATGTTAGATGATCGATGTTCGATCTAGGAATAATGTTAAGTTCGATTATGCATATCACATGTTAGATGATCGACGTTCGATCTAGGAATATTTTATTTAGATATGATTATATATATATGGACGGAGTTGGGGCTGATGAATTGTTGGTTATTGTTTGCTGTTAGATTGTGCGTTCCGATTTGATTTTTATTAATTAAATCGAAAATTGATGCACTAGGATCTTGATTGATTATTTGGGATATGATAAATCTAAATGAAACTCTGTCGAATTTTTTTTTAAAATATTAATATTTGCTTAGAATTTGTATAGGAACGAATATGATAATACATGTAATTAAACTTTGATTGTTATTAATATGAAATAGATTGATATGAGTTATTCAAGTCGACGTTGGATGTATGGTCCGAGAACAATTAATGGCATGATATGTCCTGAATTTCTTAGTGGTCTTGAATCATTTATAGAATTCGCGACTAGTAACTCGGAATGGATGAGTGAGGGAAACATTAGGTGTCCATGCTCAAAATTTAGGTGTCGGAACCAGAGGTTTATAAAATCTGATGACGTGAAAGTACATTTGTATAGGAATGAGTTTATGACCAATTATTATAATTGGTTTTTGCATGGTGAGCAAAGTTGGGGTCCTTTGCCATACCAAAGTCATGATCGTTCGACGTCGACATCTACTTCACATGGGGTTGATGTCGACACTGAAGAACCTAGCTCGTATCAGAATATGATGACTGACTTAACTTCTGGACCCAATTTTAATTTTGGAAATGAGGAAGATGAGGAACCCCCTAATGAACATGCTGCATGGTTTTATGACATGCTTTGTGCAGCGAATCAAGACTTGTTTCCCAGCTGTGACTCTCATTCTCAGTTGTCATTTCATGCCCGTCTATTGTATATTAAAACTGAAAATAGACTATCTGAAAGGGGTTACAATCAAATTGTTGACTTGATTCATGAGATCTGTCCTCCGGATAATATGGTTCCTAGAAAATTTTCTGATAGCAAACAACTGATGTGTGGGATGGGTCTTCCCATGGAGAGAATTGACTGTTGTTCTCAGAACTGTATGATATATTGGGGTGTTGATAGTGAACGTGATTGTTGTAAGGTTTGTGGTCTACCACGATATAAACCTAGCAGACATGGTGTGGATGGTCGTTTGAAAAAAAGAACTCCTTTCAAAGAGATGTTCTACTTTCCCATTATTCCTCGACTGCAAAGATTGTATCAGTCCAAGGCCACTGCCAAGGATATGTCATGGCATGCAAGTTGCTCCGATGATGAATCTGGTGTTATGCGTTATCCTGCAGACTTGATGGCTTGGAAACACCTAGATAGTTCCTATCCTGACTTTGCTTCAGAGATACAAAACGTAAGGTTAGACTTGAGCACTGATGGTTTTCAAGTGTTTGGACAATCAGGGAAACAATACTCATCTTAGCCAGTGATATTGACACCTTACAATCTTCCCCCATGGTTGTGCATGAAAGAACAATTCATGTTTCTCACAGTTCTATTTCCCGATCCAAAAAATCCAAAGGATAAATTGGATATCTTTTTACAGCCATTGATTCATGATTTGTTATATTTGTGGGAAAATGGTGTGGAAACGTATGATGCTGTCAAGAAGCAGAATTTTATGATGCGAGCTGTCCTTCTTTGGACAATTAGTGATTTCCCTGCATACGCAATGTTGTCTGGATGGAGCACCGCTGGAAGGACTGCTTGTCCTTATTGTGGTGAATGATACTTTCACACTTAGCCACAGTCGCAAACAGTCTTGGTTTGACAATCACCGCAAGTTTTTACCTAGACATCATCCATACAAAAAGAATAGGACCGCATTCTTGAAGGGAAGAGTTGTCACAAATGACACAGCTCCCATTCGAACAGGTGAGTCTATCTTGCAAGAAATAGATTGGATTGGATGTCGAAAAGTAAGAGAAAAAGGTGCTGATGCTCACAATAAAGGATTGGATGGTGGTTGGAAGAAGAAAAGTATTCTTTGGGATTTACCTTATTGGGGTACATTGTTGATCAGACATAATTTGGATGTGATGCACATTGAGAAAAATGTGTTCGACAATCTTTTCTACACAGTGATGAATGTTGAAGGGAAAACTAAGGACACAACAAAATCTCGTGAGGAGCTCAATGAATATTATCGTCGTCCCGATCTCAAGAAATACCCTCATACAGGAAAGTATCCCAAAGCGTCTTACGCACTTGATAAGAGACAAAGAGATATGGTATGTAAGTGGGTAGATGAGCTGAAGTTTCCCGACAACTATGTCTCTAATCTGTCTCGATGTGTAGATTGGACAAAATTGAAGATGTTTGGGATGAAGAGTCATGATTGTCATATTTTTATGCAGGAGGCCCAGGTACTGGCATCTCTCGTCATAAGGGTGGTTCCCGTGGAGCAGCCCAAGTTGCTTTAGATATTGTAAGTAAATTTATTTAAAATTATTATATTAGCAAAATGATTATGTCATGTTTTAGTTATAATCTTTTCAAAAATACATAGGAGACAAAAACGGGACGACCTGCTACTGAGTGGGAAATAGTGGAGCACTACCACTATCTTGGGTGATAGGATTACACCTATGGCCATATAGCTCAGACACTCGTAAGATTTTTCATTATACATTACATTATTTTAATTTATATAAATCTTGTACATTACACATTACATAAAAAAAATCTTGTACAGAATGAAGTACATGAAGAGGCCACCCAGAATGAACAGGACGGAGAGGATCAAGAGGCTCCAGACTTGTCTCAGCTATACGTGAAGAAAGTTGGAAAAAAGCACGATCGCATACGTGGACTGGGACAGCTAGGCAAGTCGAGGCGCATTATTTCTGGGCCCGGTGGGACATCAGCTGGTACGCACATCGGATCTTATAGTGATGTTGATATGGAGCGGTTGAATAGAACTGTGGATGAAAGAGTAGCTACAAAAGTAGCTGAGATAAGGGCACAGGAATTGGCGGACCGTGAGGAGTGGCAGAGACAAGTGCAAGCACAACTGCAGGAACAATTTATGAAATTTATGCAGGATCAGCAGCGTTCCCCCGACAATCGACCCGATGATGCTCACTCACCGCATGATTCTCACTCACCACAGGGCTCTCAAGGTAGATGTAGAGCACCACATGATTCTGACTCACAGCATGACTCTCAAGGACAACGTAGACGTGGGAAGGGACCTAAACATTGATTCTATTTGATACGTATGTTTTGAATTATATTTTGAACTTTGTCTATTTTGAATTATTTGACTTTGTGGACATGTGTTTTAATATTTTAAATTATTCGGATGATTAGGCACTAATATTTGTTAATGATAGTGGATGATTAGGCACTAACATTTGTTAATGATGGTGGATGATTAGGCTATATTTGTTAATTTGGTTTTAAAGGAGATATTGATAATTCTAAATAATAATCTATTGAGATATTATACTTCACATACCATATGGAGTTTGAATTAAATTAGTATATTTAGATAGAGATGAATTTTGTGTGTAATAGTTTAATAAGTGAAATGAAGTTTCATTATTAAAATTTAAAGGTAGGGTTAGAATGAATATTTATCATATGAATAGAATTATTTTACATTAATGTTTATAATTATTTGAATTAATATTTAGAAATATATAATTACATATACATATGATAATTTTATTATAACTAAATATAAGTATTACATAATTAAAATATATAATTTTATATTAGAAATTTATACATGATATAATAATAATAAAGTAAATATATAACATTTAGTTAAAATAAAAAAGTATATATTGTATATATATATTTTTTAAATGAATTATGGAACAATAAATACTACTTGCCCAAATGGCAAGACTCTCATACATTCATAAGGGAGGTCACGAGTTCAAACCCCCTCTCTCGCGAAAATTTGCAAAAATGGTGTTAGCTTCGCGGGTCAGACCCGGGTAGGGTCGGTCCGTGGGTTAGACCCGCGAAAATATATTTTTTTTCATATTTGAAGTTCGCGAGGGTAAAACCCTCGCCAATTTGCGACGGCAGAATTCCCTCGCCATTTTGTGACGGCGAGCCCCTCGCACAGCTCTACGATGGCGCTTCCCTCGCTAGCGCCGCGAGGGTTCGAACCCTCTCTACTTCCCGAGCACTTGCCCTCGCCAAATTCCCGAGCATTATTCCCTCTCCAAATAACGAGCACCTAACCCTCGCCATTTTGCGACGGTTTATTGCCCTCGCCAGTTAACGAGGGGCGAGGCGAGGGTTTTACCCCTTGCAAAAACCCTCTTTACACCCTAAACCCTCTTTAAATCCCTCTTTAAACCCTCAATTTTTTGTGGTGTGATAATTCTTAAATAAACCACAAAAAAGATTAATTAAGAATTGGGAGAGGCAGAATTGGGATCAACAATTCCCGAACTATATCCCAAGATATGATAAAAATTTTCATAAAAGAAAATTGAAATTTTTTAGAGTTTGAATAGAGTAAGAATCCAGAATAATATATCAAGATACCGTATAGAAATAAGTATGCATGAATCTTGGTAATGAAAGATTGGGGTGAGCATACTCATATCCTGACTTTGAAAAGAAAACATTTTATCAGAATTAAAAAAGCGATAAAATAACTCAAACATACCATAAGCAAAGGTAAAGAGTACCACAATAAAATAGCTTAGACGCATCATAAGCAGAAGTAAAGAGTACTAAATGTGCATAAAAAAGATAAGACCACGAAGGCTTTAAGAGAAGATTGTTCAAAAGAAAATAATAAGATAACGAGGCACAAAACCCCTCAGTCATTCAAATCAGTGGATAACCCTGAATTTGGAGCTGAATCAACAGAAACTTCGACAGTTGGAGCAGGAGGAAACATCCCTGGGGCAAGGTCACCAGAAAGAGTCAAGTTGTAAAATAGCTGCTCAGCAGGAGACAAATCTGGAGATGAGAATACTTCTTGAGAAAGTTTCAAAGCAGTCTTTTGCATAACCGGGAGAAACCAAGGAACATCAAGGAGAGTTGTGGCATCTCCTTGAAAGTAAGGATAAGGAGTTATGTCCTCCTTACTCTGGAAACATCATGCTTTTCAAGAAAGCCTTTCTCTTGAACCTGTTTAACAGCGCACTTGAAACCATGTTTGATAAAATGACTAGCATGAGGAGCTACGTCAGCTTGACTGGTATGCTAGTAGAATCCCTTCAAGTAACTCTTTCAAGAAGGTCTGTCCAGATGGAGTGTGGAGAAATTTAGTGCGATGGAGGTTGATACCTTCAAGAATACCCTGAGTATGATATTTGGAATAACTCTCTTCAAATAGCTTCTTTTTCGTCTCCAATTGAAAAGAGAGGATCTTCTCAGCATTGGAGATTTGCTATTGAAGGGAGGATTTTTCTGATTCAAGAGTGACATTGTAGGTTTGAATCTCTTTGATTTCTCGAGAGAGATGAGATATTTCCTGATCCTTGAGAGCTAATTCAGGGGGAAAGGGAATTGCCAATTTCTGAATTTTAAGTCTCCAGTAATTGGGTATGAAAATCCAAGAACTGAAAAAGGAAACAAAAATACAGTTTAGCAATTGCGAATTAGAAAATATCATATAATTAAGGATAAAATATGTACCTCAGTAAGTTTCTCATACATGAGATCCTTCAAAGCGGGAATAGAGAGCTTGGAATCAGGAGATTCAATCTTGGTGGTCTTAAGAGTCTTTAAGAACTGAGTACTCTCCATGTGAGGAATGGAGGAAATGGAATCAGGATTCTCTACAGATATGGCAGAACTAGAACCAGTACGCTTGGAAAAACGAGTCTTCTTCAGCACAGACTTAGATTAGGATTTGAAAGCAACTACCTTTTTCTTTTCTTCTTAGGAGGAGAGATGTCCGCCACAATCTTATCTTCTTTTACACCTTCAACACTAGAGTCAGAAGCGTGTGTCTTGGATCCATGATCATCATGGTCAGAAAGCAGCAGGGCATTCTCCCACGACATATCTGGGAGTAAAACACACAAGAATATTAGCAAAAAATAAGGACATGTTTCAAGTAATGATAGATATAATAAAAACAAGAAAGAAATATACCAGCCCATGTAGACGGAGAAACAGCGGAACCAAGGAATCCAAAATGAGAGAGAACATGAGGTTCTTTCAAAAGATGAAACATTTTGAGTTGACCTTTTTTTGAAATAATGTCGTTCAAACGGGGCATGACTTCTTTATTACACGGTGAAATAGCTTTTTCAAAGGAAAGTAGGGATTTAGAAATTTTCGGTGTTTTATATTGTTAGGTAGTGGTACTGCGTTCGAGTTGTATAATATTGTTCGAAGTGGGATCTATAATCCAAACAAGTTCCCAAATGAAAAACCTAGATTGTAAAGTCTAAGTCTACTTAGTATGCACTTCACTGCCTGTGAACAGTACATACAAAATGTACGGGATAACAATATACACAGTGTTGTACAAGGTGTAATCAACACTAGTGAAAAAACTACAATAGAAACAGTAAAATGATTCCTATCAATGCGCGTTGCTTCAGTATTGTAGTGGAATGTCTCCCTTCATTTTCTGGACGTCTTGGTCTTCTATTTATAGGCGTGAGATATGTCCAGAGGTTAGTGGCCGATAGTGGAGAGAAGTTAAACCACTTTAGATTGAGGAAAATAACTACCCACTACTTGGGTAACCTCCACTCTAATTTTCATGTTTTCAGATCCTTCTCGGCTTCTCTTGAATATTCTGGGATGTTGAAAATTAACTGTAACGAACCTAAAACAACACTAAGAATGAATATTCGAACAACACTAAAAAGTTAGTCGTTAGAATAAAAATACTGGAGGATTGTGTGATTCCAGATGTGATCAGTACTGGCCTCAACACTCACATCAACATATATTGCCAACCACTGGCCTGGAAAGGCCATACTCCAGAACGAGGGGTCACAACGAAGTTGCTATCATTCCAAATACCATCAATAATACTAGGATATTTTCCAATGAAATGGGAAAGATCCTGAGTTCGAGAACTGAAGTAATAAAACTCATCATGCCTTTTCAGGTCATGACAAAAATAAAAACTTTCAGGCATAGGTTCACCACTGTTAGTCTTGAGAATATGAAAATAGGCAAGCATAAGTCTAATTGTAGAAGGATTGACTTGGTTCAAGCGAATGTTGAAAAGGTTGCACACTGAAATTAAAAAGGGAACGAAAGGAAAACGAAGCCCAGCAGTTATCTGGCTGCCCGGAAAGCTAAAAACAAAGGACACAGATGATTAGGTCTCTCATCAGGACCTGTCAAATCTATTAGAAAATCGGAACAAGGTACCAGTAAATCCCTAATACTAGATAAATCATCTTTGTACTGGTTGAACTTTTTTGAAATAAGATTCCACCTATCCCTATTTTTCTCAGTCACTATGCGAACAAGGCTTTTCAAGAGTGGCATAGTGAGACTAGGATTTTGTACATTGGACATGGCGGGGAGTCCTAGTACAGCCTGAGTTTTAGCAGGATGAATCGACTTCGATTTCGAAGGCATTTCACTAATAGAAGAAGGTACGCTAGACACATGAAAAGAAATTTACAAAACAAAAATAAGAAAAGCTACATGAAGTACTTTAAGAAGAGGAGAAAAGACGAGTTGATGAGGAGATCGGAAACACAGTACCTTCGCTAGAAAAACTTAGTTGGAGGATAAACCCTAAGAATTTGTCTCCGAAAAGTGCCTGAAAAATTTTTGGGAGAAGAGAAATGAGAAGAGAAAGAAAGACGAAATGAAAAGGCAAAGGAGGAAAATAAAAGAACTTCATTCTGGGTTGGAGAAGTAAACAGTTGATAGCCTGCATGTACATAAAGAAAGCCACGTGTACGACTTTGATAGCAGCATCCGAAAAGATACTAGCAAGTACAAAAGGTTGTGTACGGAATAATTTTGAATCTTAAAAAAAAAGAGGGAAAAAGAAGCAAACACTATTGGGATATACGCGATAGTATGGGTTGATTTCCTCTCTATGACTTATGAATACTCAATATGGAATTTAACAAAAATTTTATTTAGCATAAGTGAGAGTAGTTGATATGAGAAAAATAAATATCTATTTGCCCATAGCAAAAGAGCAGATAGTCTCCAACTATAGTTGAAAAGGTTGCACACTAAAAACAGGTAGGATTTGTTATATTCTTTCTCAAACATACTGTTGTTGATGAAGATGGCTTTTATATTCATCAGATATTATATTTGTATGAGTATAAACTCACCATAAAATCATTATTATTAAAACAATATCAAAAAACTTATTAGTTGCATTGGTCAAACACTCTAACAACGATTCAGTGAAAATACACAAAACTGCCCATTTTCTTATAGGCAATATCTATTTTGTTCACTCTCAAGATGAAACCACTGTATTACCAATCATTTAATATTAATAAGGATACGACCAATTTTAAAATTTTGTTCATCGATCCAAACACTACAAATTCAAAACAAAATAAATAAATAAAAAAAAGGAAACAGATCTGGAGTATTGCGCTTCTGTCATCCATATTCTTCACAATCCACCGTCGAAATTTTCATCGGAAGCCATTGCTGGAAATTAAAGCACGAAGCTCACTCCTTCGCCAGAATCTAGAAATATCAAGCTCGCTGGAATCGGCAAAAACCCACTCACCTGTGTTCGTCAGGAATTGAAACCAGCCCTCAACAACCATTCTCTTCTTGTGTGTATTTCATTTTCAATTTTTCTGCAGGTTGGTAGAGGACCGTCATCTGTTTTCCGTATACATGCGGCGCATTTCGGCGGCTGTGGATCGTCGTCGAGATTGTTTTCCAGAAATTTGGGATAATTGCTCAACAATCATTTTCTAATCTCATTCTGTTCACATTATTTCTGAATTTTTTGTTGAAACAGGTAATTGGGATGTCAATTGCACAACTGTGGTCTCATGACTCCACTTCCATTCAAGAAATCATACACTTCCAAAGTGAGAAATCATACTGTTTTTTTTAACACCAAAATATTATAAAATATATATATATATATTCACACCCACTCGATGACAAATTGCTGAAATTGACAGATCCGTTTGAGAAAAGCGAAACACATTTTGGAACTGTGAATACGGCACCGCTGTTAGCTCCAAGAATCGGATGGAAAATTTTGTTTCAGCATTTTTTTTGAAGAGCATTCGTAATGAACGAAATTTTGTCGTCCTGTTCTTGCGTTTGTTTTGTTGAGATGTATTCAATTTCAACATTTGGATAAACAGAGAGAAGAACAAATGTTGTGTGTGTTTTTTTTTTTTTCGGTATTTGTGGGAGCTGATAATAATTTCAATTGTTTGTGTTGGTTGTGCACATAAGAAATTAAAATTAGTTATAAATTAAAATTAGACAAAAAGAATATTATGAACTTTTCATCCTAAATTAAAAAAAAAAAAAATTGCTTGAAAATGGATAAATGGATATTGTCTTGCCATTAAGAAAAAAATAGAAATTTTACCCTTTAATTTACTTAAAAATAAAATTTTAAAAGCTCTTAAAATAAAACAACTTATAAAAGATTAAAATATTTAAAATAAGTTTAGCTACGGAATAATAGGGTGTGTATAGGTTAATGTTTTAATTCTTATTACATGTTATAAAATAATTACAGTACATAAAATTATGTTTTTATAAGCTATCAATAATGGCATCATTTGAATTGAGATTAATGATTATAGTGTCCTAAAAAAAAAGTAACTGAAATGATTGTCAATTAGAGTTTAAAAAGAACACGTGAAATTACATTGATTAATCTTAATCAACGTTATCTTATGTAAAAAGTGTGGATTTGCAATAATATTGCAAAAGTAAGAGTTAACAGGTACCTAATTAACATATGTCAAACTGAAACGTATAGTGTTAATACGGTTCATATACGAACCATTAAAAAAGAGAGAGAGAGAGAGAGAGAGAGAGAGAGAGTTGTAATTCACTAAAAAATATCAGTGGTTTCATCGGAAAGTTTTAGCTCTAGAGATTAGGTATTAGTTTTTATATTAAAGAATATTAATTGCTAGTACTGAAGAAAATTATTTTTATACTAAAAAGTTTTGAAAATTGGTTCATATGGAAATTATTTTCACTGTAGACATAGATACTCATGTCAATTAAGTGTAGAATTCTTGACCTGACTTTATTACTGCTAATCTTTTTGCTGACTTCCATTCCAATGTGCATAATTAAATAGGAGTAGTTTTGTATGCACCAGTTACACGGTGCAACTCAAGTTCATTTTTAAAAAGTTAAACAGTTTATAACTGAAAAGTTAAACAGTTTATAACTGAAAAGTTAAACTATGAAAGATATACTTTTCATTAATAAACTGTTTAACTTTTTAAAAATGAACTAGAGTTGCACCGTGTAACTGGTGCACATGAGACTTACTCAATTAAATAATTTTTTTTTGTATTAGATTTACTATACAATTCAAGTATATTTTTAAATAGTTAATTTTTTTTACAAAATAATTATAGTTGTTAAATCATAACTAACTGTAAGTTTTTCAATTAAATAATAATAACTATTTAAAAATGTATTTGAATTGCATGATACAATTAAAGAATTAGGCTACTTTAATCCCAACTAATATGTGATTAGTTTAGGATACATGCAATTATTACTGGTTCCTACACAAACTTTTTTAACCCATAATGACTATATATTTTTTTAAAGGAATGATACTATTTTATTGAATTTTAATTAAATAAATGCAAATTACTAATAAAGATGACACGGTGGCAAGTAAAATCATGACATTTGACCCGAAAAAAGCAATGGGTTCAATTGTAAACATTTCAGGAGGCATCACTGCCCCAATCATCGCAAATAACTAGGGCCACCAATTTTGAAGAAACATGAAATTGCATAATTTTTTGTTTCTTCAATGGATATACAAATAGAGCTGTGTTCAACTAATAAAATTTACCTCTTTCCTAAACAGTATAAGAAAATAAAAGCTTTTATCCACGAAGTTTATCATTTAAACTAAAAATTAAATCTTTTCCAAAAAAAAAAAAAATTCATAGTGAGAATTATCTACGAAATTATCTACAAAAATTTCTAGTTACACCTACATTTTCATTTCATACCTACAAATAATTTGTTTATAGAATTTTTGTAGATAAAATTTTGTAAGCAAATTGCTTATATGTAATTAATTATCTAAAAATTGCATTCTTTAGAAAAATTAATTTTGTATGCAAATTATTTGTAGGTAAAGAAATGAAGATACCCTATTTTGTGGATAATTTCACTATGCAAAATTTTTGCTGAAAACTTTTGTTGGCAATTCTTTATTTTTTTTAAAAAATTTATTGGCAAAATCTTGTATGCGTCAAGTGCACTATATTTACAAGTCTAATTTTTTAATAGTGTCAGTTGCTTTAATATAAAAGTGCAAGTAAAAGTATATTTTCATAATAGAATTTTGTATTTTTTTGTAAAAAAGTAATTTATAATATTAAAATATATACTTAAATTATATGGAGTATTTGATGTGTAAGAGACCTCACATACCAGAGAGAGTTTTATTAAGGGAAAATTAAGTGTAAAGGAAAAATATATTGTCTTCCTTAAAATAAAGATGTTTTAGGTATATATATAGAAAATAAATCACAATTTCTAATGTGCATCACATGCATTTAGATTTTATTTAATTTTAATTTTGTCAGACTACACAAATCACATCGAAATATATGCTTATTTTTGGAATAGGGTATTACTGTTTCTGTTCTAGAGTAATACTAATTACTTCTTAGGCCAGTTTGGTGTCCACGATTGCACTACTATTTTGAAGTTATCAGCCGTAATAGTCATTTAGCCGGTCTTCTGCAGGCACAAGATAAACTCATAGGCTCTTGTCTAATCACTATTTTGCTTAGATTTGGTGTCATTCCAAAATGGTCGAATAGTTTGTCTTATTGCAACAGTATAATTTGGGCCTAGTATTTACTAATCTTGGCCTATTATTTGTGAGGGCAACTAAACTGGATTAGTATTAGTGGTCGAAGATATTGATATTAGTTATTGTTCTAAATGGTGTTAGTTAGCTTCAGTAGAGAAAGATTGTCTGACTAGTGGGGGTATTCTGCTAAAGGAAATGTGTTTGGTTTGGAAGATGTCAGCTGATGAGGAACTTGCCAGAAGTAAAGGTAACCTGATTAAGTATGTTCACTTAAGTATGAGACTAAGTCAGCTAACCTGAGTATTGAAGTCTCTTGAGACTTGAAGTCTACTGACCTGAATGTGAAATCATCTGATCAGATGAGCACTAAGTTGTCTGATGAAAGTCTTCTGATTCCAAAGACCCCCGAGGTGAAGACCGGTTTAAATTTAAGTTGTGAACTGGACGTTTATTGAACCATTTCATCCCATGGATCGTTAGTTATGAAACTAATCTGAATAACTGTTGTAACAGAACTTTGCTGCGTGCAAGCTGGATTGGTTAAATGCCAAAACTGAATGACTGAATAAGTTAAAACCACCAATTGGATATTGGGCTTTGATCGCACTGGCAAATAATATACATTGATGTAACTTTCCATATGATTACTGAGAGAGATTTGTCAATTGCAAAGTTAGGGTTCTTAGAAAGAAATTTGGGGAAATTCTAATTGAGGGTGCAATTGTATTGTAATATGTAAATTCATCATCCATATAGTGAAGGCGAAGTGTTCTTGATCCCATTGATGTAGGTTTTAAAACCCCAACCACATAAATAGCTTGTGTGTTGATTTAGCTTTGAATTTTGTTTGATTTTTGTTTATATCTTCATCTAAGTTTTGTTTTTTGTTCTGCATTAATTTCTGTGTAAATTTTCCTAACACCGAGGCTTTATAAGCTTAATGTGGAGAGGGAAGGGAAGGTAAGGGATACAGGGTTTTGGGAGAGTAGGTATTCGATGTGGAACTGGAGATAATAGGGACACTTATTTGATTGTGTGCAAACCTATCTTAATGAGTTTTTTTTCTGTGATAAATAGACTCATTATGAAGCAGAATACTTGGAATTCTTGGAGGTAGATTGGTGATTCAAAAGGCCAATTTTCAATGAAAGACTCTTATGACACGTTTCTCACACGCCTCCATGCAGTAACTTTAAGTGCTGAGAAAGAAGAAGGCTTCCAAACTAGGTTGGAATAAGTTCACTCCATTAAAGGTTTGTACTTATGGTTGGAGACTTCGATGGGACCGACGTCCAACAAATGCTACCTCAAGAGAAGAAACATCCTTAGTTAAGGTACCAATTTAAAATGTTAACTATGTGGACATCAAGATGCATGAAACCGGTATTCAAGTATTTTTCGTGTGTGAGGTCTCTCATAAAGTGTGGATAAAATGTTTTAAGTAATTGGGAATCTATACAGTTCTTCACTCTCAACCCGATCACCAACTTGCTTATTTTCAGCCGAACCCTCAGTAATAAAATTGGTAATAAAATTGCTATCTCTATTTGGCTTTATGTGGTGCGAGTAATTTGGAAAGACCGTAATGCTTTGGTATTTGAAGGAACTGAGTTCTCGTTGATTAAGATTAACGATGAGATTAAATCTAAACTTTGTAGCTGATTTTATGTAAAAAAGTTTTGAATGCTTTAGTTTTTCATATGATGATTGACTTTGCAATCATAGAATAATTTTAGGATATTAATATCAAATATATTTTTTAGCGGTTTTAAAGTAATATACTCTTCTTTACCTCTGCTCATAAATAAATAAATTTGTTAATTTGCAGATAAAAAAAAAGGAAATGAATGGAGTAATATTGTTTTAAAATATTCTTTTAGTGGTAAGAAATACATCTCCTAAGACAACTCCACACACATCTTATTCTATATGTAAAGCGATGATGTGGTATTGTGCATTATCAATAAAATATAATACAAGGTTGAATGTTGTATCGGTGAAAAGACGATGTAGATTGCTTTCTATATCAAATTGGTCACATTCGACTTTGACAACACCTCAATGTTCACTGTATCAATGTTTGTGTTGTTAAAATGTAAAACAATATACCCGTACGCCTATAAGTTTATTGGTAGTGTATATATCTCAAAATAACTTTTATATGTAAAGTGACATGCGTATTAAATAAAAGAATTATTTTATTAAATTTTGTGAATATGAATTATTTTGTTTTGAGTGAAAATAATATTGGGATGTTAAAAAAAATTGAAAATAATCAAACTACATAACGAATATAAGACATGATCCAAATGTCGATTTCAATAGTATAAGTTGTCTTACCTTTTTCCATTTATGTATAATAATATGGTCACTTCGTCGTTTTCTTAGCGTGGAGGTGTTGAGTGCACCAAAGGAAACATAAATACGTGTTATTTTCGCTACTTAAGGGAAGATCCCAAAGCAACAAAATCAATATGACATTAGCATTCTAAGGGAAGAAATGTGCACTAAGGAAACATTTGATTTAAATG
Source organism: Prunella vulgaris (assembly GCA_026898435.1). NCBI lineage: Eukaryota > Viridiplantae > Streptophyta > Magnoliopsida > Lamiales > Lamiaceae > Prunella > Prunella vulgaris. Next base: position 6,196 of record JAPKLY010002159.1, on the reverse strand, counting down.
AATAAAATTATTTATCTATCTAAAATATATATATGTGAGCGGATAAATAATTTATCTTTTAAGGGTATGTTTGGTTCGTAAGATAAAAGTATCCGGATTGATACTTTTATCCTACGAACTAAACATATCCTAAGTAAATTTCTTGCATTATGCTCTATGCAGTTTAAGTATATATAATTTTCAAATTTAAAAGTCTTTAGTAAAAATTAGAGTGATTTTCAATAATAAAAAGATTGATTTTTTTTATACATATACTCACTCTATACCAGAAGATATTATGGTGTCATTTGGACATGGAGGTTAAGAAAAATGCATAATAAATTTATTTTTATAAATATTATATGTGTACTGTGAAAGTTAAATTTAATAAATAATTTTCACTCTTAGACAATCAAATTTTTTATGAGATATACCAAAATAAAAAGTATGCAATGTCTTTTAGGACGAAATAAGTAATTAATTTATACTGTGTATGTAGTGCATATAAAACTAATTTCAAACTTCCTCCATGTTTCCCGTCTTCAATTGATTCATCATGGGTGCTTTGGTTTGCACTCCTTAATATTAAAAGGAGTGTGTAATTAGAAGAAAAACGACATTTTGAAAATTAAGAATGCGACCTTTAAATGTATACGTATATTTTGAGGAAATGAAGTCATTTTAAGAGGCATTCTTAATAGTTAATAAAATAATTTGTGTATTAAACAAATCTTTTAACGAAAATGATACTTGTATTAAAGATTCCGAAATAATTACATCACGTAGTTAACTAAGTTATTTGGACTACCGAACTAAGATAAACTATAAGGGTTCATTTGGATTAATGGATAAGATAAATAACTCAAGATATATTAGATATGATTATAATTTAGAGATTATTATCTAGGAGTTAAAGTGCATATTTGGATTGATGGATTAAAATAATTAGTAGTGTAAGATAATTTCATTTTGAATGTTTGAATTGTAAGATTAATAATAAAAACATATGCAATTGACAATTTTGCCTCTATATCATAAACAAAAATAAAGTGAATTATGGTTCTCCTTTTCAATATAAGGAGAGTATTTTAGTAAAGATAAAAACAATGGATTATTATTATACCTCTCTCTTTAGATAATATTATCTTCCATTTTAATAAGATAATTAAATTTTAGTTTTGGATTTTTTATTAATCTTGGGCTTTTGTCCATTAATCAAACATCAAATTAGATAAGATAATTTAATTTATCTTAGCTTATCTAACGAACCAAATGAGGCCTAAGACTCTATGAATTTACAAATACTTATATTTGAGTTATATTTAAAATGATGAGATTCTAAATACTCTTCAAAACCATGTAATTTGAAATCCATCTTCTCTACCTCTCTTTATCTCTATCTCTCCATTTCTATGAATTTACAAATACTTAAATTTGAGTTGTGTTTAAAATGGTGAGATTTTAAATCATTTTCAAAATCATGTCATTTGAAATCCATCATCTCTACCTCTTTTTATCTCTATCTCTCCTTACCTTTTCCTTTCTCTCACATCTAACTTAAAATATGTCTTTTTACATGTACTTTTTCTAAAATTCATTCATTTTTAAATTTATCCATCCAATTGGAGCCCAAATGAATTTCACCGTAAAACGATTTTATGTATATTTTCAAACGGTTAATTATATTTAACTGAAATATAATATAGCAAAAATGACTAATCTAACACGGATATTGATTTACAAGAGTTGATATCAAACTCCAAACTCTGGATTGAAGAAATAAAATATCTCTACTCAAAATTCAGGTGCAAACTCATAGTCAATGTGTGGCCCCAATCGTGGGAATTCTCAAAGCAATCCCATGATTATTTCCTAATCTTTATCATTCCAAAAAACCTACCATAGTTGTATTATATCTTTTATTCAACGTTTGCATTAAGTCATCTTTAGTCATCACTCAACACTCCATAGCATCATAAATACAACTCCCTTTCTACCTCTCCCAAAACACAACAAACATCATGGGATCTCCCATTCTTACACTAACCATAATCCTCACTACAATCTCCCTCTCCTCTTCACTCCCAATCCACGAGCATTTCTACCAATGCATCAACCAAAACTCCGACCTCTCCATCCCCTTTTCGACCGCCTTCTCGACTCCCGAGAACGCGTCCTTCAACTCTATCCTCACATCCTCGGCCCAAAACCTACGTTGCCTCGTTTCTTCAATCCCGAAGCCTCAGCTCATTTTCACCCCGTTGATCGAGAACCACGTCCAAGCATCCGTCATCTGCGCCAAGGAGCTCGGAGTCGAGCTCCGGGTCAGAAGCGGGGGCCACGACTACGAAGGCCTCTCCTACATCTCCGAGACCAATCAACCGTTCATCATCGTTGACCTCTCGAAACTTCGGGCCATCAGCGTTGACCTTCAGGATAACAGCGCGTGGGCCCAAGCTGGCGCAACAATCGGTGAGCTTTACTACAGGATTTCACAAAAAAGCAAGAGCCATGGCTTTCCAGCTGGGCTGTGCCCCAGCTTAGGAATTGGAGGGCACATAACCGGAGGCGCCTACGGCCCGATGATGAGGAAATTCGGGCTTGGAGCTGATAATGTCATTGATGCAAAAATTGTGGATTCCAGTGGAAGAATTCTTGATAGGGCTTCCATGGGCGAGGATCTTTTCTGGGCGATCAGAGGCGGTGGTGGGGCTAGCTTCGGGATTATTTTATCCTGGAAAGTGAGATTAGTTCCAGTCCCTGCAGTTGTTACAGTTTTTACAGTTCCCAAAACACTCGAACAAAATGGGACAAAGATTCTGCAGAAATGGCAGCAAGTTGCCGACGTAATCAACGATGATCTTTTCATTAGAGTCATCATACAAGCCGCAAATGGGGCCCAAAAAGGCCAGAGAACTGTGCTAACTCTGTACAATGCTCTGTTTCTTGGAAAAATAGAGAGGCTACTTAGTATAATGAAACAGAGTTTCCCTGAATTGGGATTAACTGCAAAAGACTGCACAGAAATGAGCTGGATCGAATCGGTTCTCTACATCGCCGGTTTTCCCGCCAAAACCCCGCCGGAAGTCCTGCTTCAGGGGAAGTCTCTGTTCAAGAATTTCTTCAAAGCAAAGTCGGACTTCGTCAGAAGCCCGATTCCAGAAACAGGCCTGGAGGGCCTGTGGAAGAGGATAATGGAGGAAGATTCCCCATTGCTGATATGGAACCCCTACGGTGGAATGATGAGCAAGATTTCAGAATCAGAAACCCCTTTCCCTCACAGAAAAGGTGTCATCTTTAAGATTCAGTATCTGACACTTTGGAACGACGACACGGCCGAGTCGGAAGCAAAGCACGTCGAGTGGATACGGAGGCTGTATAACTACATGGCTCTGTATGTGTCGATGCTGCCTAGGGAAGCGTATGTGAATTACAGGGATCTCGACTTGGGAATGAACAGAAACGGGTCGAGTTTCATTGAGGCCAGTGTGTGGGGCTTCAGATACTTCAAGGACAATTTCATTAGGCTTGTGCAGGTGAAAAGTAAGGTGGATCCTGACGATTTCTTCAGGCATGAACAGAGCATTCCTGTTCTTCCGCTGATGAATGGTGGAGCGGACGACAGTTTGATGAACTGAGACAGAGTTTGATGGGGTTAATGAACATGTTGTAAAGATGTGTCATGTTTTTAATGTTTGGCATTTGATTTGTAATGCTTACTCTTTTGGTAATCTTTCCTGTTTGTGATCCTGCTGTGGTTAATCAAACTCTCTGGTGCTGATTTGCTATTCACGCTACAGTTGTCATTGCATTGTTGGGCAACTTAATCTTAATATCTAAAGATTTAGGTTGAAAAGTAATTAAGGCTGTGGATGTAATCAATAATCAACCGTTAGAAGCACTTCTATAATTTAAAAAATTGAGTCACACTAACTTAAAAAAAAAAAAAAAAAAGTGCTTCTAACAATAAAATTATTGTTTTAAAATAGATTCTAAGTCTAAATTGTAAATCATGAGATCAAAAACCCCTTGTCTAAAATCCAAGAAAATTTATGAAAAGCCAAAGAGTTCGAACAGAAATGCATACCTTGAATAGAAACATTGGCTACAGTATTAGCTGTACTCTCAACAAAAGCACAAGCAACAACATGAGGTGTCTCATTACCCTTTTGTTGTTTTGGATAAGATAGGAGCTGCTCAAAAAAAAATTCAGGACTAAACAAGATATTAGATTTATTAGACTCAACTTTATTAGTCAAAACATCGGTTGCATTATTAGCCTAATTTTAAATCCTTCTTGGATCTCTAGGACTTTTTTGAAATACCAATTAACTGAAAGCATCTATCTATAGTATATTCAATAGTATCATATTAAAATAAAAAAATAAATAAGAAAAGATAAAAGTAAAACTAAATCAAACTAATTTGAACAAGATAGAATTAGTTTCTTCCTCAGGCAATTTATTTTCATCACCATTATGATTTTTTATATTCTTTGCAACAAAAAGTCGTTGACATTTTTAAACTCCCATGCAACCCAAATCATCATACACACACAATTTAACTGCGAATGAATAGATTTTTTATTTTTTTTTAAAGCCAAAAGGAGCAAAAACAGAAAGAGATGTCCAGAAGTTAAGCAGAAGAACATAATGATAGAAACATGAGTGGCGCGAATAAGAGATTTTGATTAAGAAAAGTTACTAAAGCATGTCAGGATATATTGAACCAATAAATTTACCCAATACTATGAAAAGTTACTACAGCATTACTGCCTAAACCTATCTATCTATTACCAACACATCTCATAACAACAATAGCTACTTCAACATCTGCAAACACCACATTCTTGACATTCTTTAAGATGATTTCTAAGCCATAACTCTAAAGGTGAAGTTGCTCCTTTTGCATATATTTCGTAATTATCACCTTGTAGGTTGATTGAGCTTCTGAGAGCATATGCAAACGACACACCTTTTCAAGAGAACCCGATTGAATGGATGACGGGACCAAGAGCGATATCTGAAAAACGTACAATTCATCAAATAAGTGACAAACTAAAGATTCTTGCAGATATCACTACTACATTTATTAACTTAGATAACTGCACCTAGAAAGCTCTTGTGGTAATGAGCTCTCTAAGATGTCACTTAGAGAGCTCATTCGCACAAGAGCTCTCTAATCATATATGAAAACATAAGAAAATAAATTATGCTTATATAGCGGTTTGAAATCGCTATAGAGAAAAAAAGAAAGAAAAAACCCATGACAAAGCGGTTTAGAGTACCGCTATGATAGACCAAAACGGTTAAAAACCGCTATAAGGAAAAGCAGTTCAAGAAGCGCTATAATGTCTCAGCGGTTATTAAGCACTATGACCCATTAAACTCGGAATCAATATATATATATATACACTCTCTTCTCTCTTAAAAGCAGTACATATATATAAATACAACAACAATATATGGAGTCCTTATGCGCTACAACAGCTCAAACGTTCTTCCATTTCAAGCCCCCCTCAGTCCCACATTCCCCATCCTCTGCACATTTTCTAAAATGCAATTCCCTTAAACCCATCAACAAAATCAAGCAATTCCCACCACCATATATACTCACTCTCTCTCCTCTTTTTTCTCTCAATAAAATACTCTCTCCCCGCTCAAGGCCGCCGCTCATAGCCGCCTATGAAGGCTGCCACTCTCCGCCGATCATGGCCTAAAGTCATAGATCTGACGGCCGCCGTTCTCCGCCTGAAATCGTAAATCTGACGGCGTAGATCTGAATACCGCCGCTCATGGCCGCCGCTCTCCGCCACTGAAAATGGGGGGACGCTGCTCGAAATTTTTCCTGTGTTGGTGGCACTCCATCTCAAATCCACCGTTCATCGATCATTTGAACCGGGTTAGTTATTTTTTTTTTCAATTTTGATTGGGTTTTGAAATTTTTGGGTGTTTGTTAAGAACATTTTATTTTGTGGGTTTTTAGAAAATGGGGAGAAAGATTCGATTCTGAGCTTCAAAAAGTTCAAATGGGAGGAATGGAAGCTGCAACAAATGGGTTTTCTTCGGATAATATAGTTTTAGAGCATGGAGAGAAGGCCCAAATGTAGTTTACAAAGATTTGCTTAAAAATGGAACATGTGTTGCTGTCATGCATTTTAATTCTTAGATTATGTTGATATTAGGTATGAATTTTGGAATTTGTATCCATTAGGTAT
>JAPKLY010002158.1:6777-28682 GCA_026898435.1 Prunella vulgaris | reverse complement strand
GTTGCCTCCCACCTAGCGCTTGGATTTAACGTCCCCTAGCCGGACGCTATAAAGCTCAAGTGATATCAAAATCAATAAGGGTTGAGTGACTTACATCACTCAACTTCCTTCTCCAAAAACATCCCTTCTTCACCACATTTTTCACCACTTGCGTTACCCCCTTATCTTCATTCACCTTTTTTCTCTTTTCGAAAAGATCATCAACACAAGGTTCACTCTTAAGATCAAGAATGTTGTCTTTCGCCTTTTCATCACTTTCCATCCCGTCTAGCATCACTTTGTTCAATTCTCCTTCAATCTTCTTTGGGGAACTCTCGGAATTGTCATGGATTGAAAAAGTAGCTTTTTCACCATTCATTCCAAGAGTAACCTCTCCTCGCTTGATATTAATCAACGCGTCCGATGTAGCAAGAAAAGGTCTCCTAAAGATGATAGGATTTCGAACATCTTCATCGATATCAAGTACAACAAAATCAGCGGGATAAATGAACTTCCCCACATGAACAACCACATCTTCTATCACCCCTCTAGGCTTCACTTTAGAACCATCGGCCAATTGCACATTAATCGTTGCTGGCCTCAACTCATGTAAGCCCAACTTTTCAGCAATAGAAAGTGGCATCATATTCACACTTGCACCTAAATCACACAAGGCCTTCATCTTTTTACTTCCTTTAATGTGGCAACTCAAAATGAAACTCCCCGGATCTCTAAGCTTTTTAGGTAGATGTTTTCGTATCAACTCACTACTCCCATGAGTAAGCTTAACCATTTCCGGTTCATTGGATTTCATTTTCCTTGCCATAGCATCCCTCAAAAACCTTGTATAATTTGGTAATTCCTAAATAGCTTCTAGAAAGGGCATCTTTGAATATAGCTTTGTAAAAATCTCAAAGAACTTCTTGAATCTATCATCGAGCTTATCTTTCACTCTTTTTGAAATTTCCACCTTCACAACTTTTTCCACTTTCCCTTCTTCCTCCTTTCTTTCCTCACCCCCTAATTTTTCTACCCCTTCAACTTTCCTATCTTTTTTCTCCATTCTTTCAACTACCCCCATTACTTTTTCATCACCTTTCACAAAAAAATCTTTCTCCTCATCATATTTTGCTTCCTCCACCAATTCAAGATGAAAATTTTTCATAGCATTTCTTTTCAATACCTCACTCTTCAACTCATTGCAAGTAGAAATAGCATTAATATGCTCTCTTGGATTAGTTTCGGTAGTAGAAGGAAACTTACCCTTGTTGATTTGTGGACTCAAAGACGAAGCAATTTGCCCAAGTTGATATTCCAAGCTCTTGATTTGACTTCCTTGCGAAGTATACAAGTCATCAACTCTCTTGTTTGTTTCACTATTCATCTTTCTAAACTGCACTTCAAAACTGTCCAACTTCTTCAAGATCAATGTCAAAGTATCCTCCATGCTCCCTTTCCCTTCATTATTAGGTGGCTTAGACCCCGGATCAATCCCGGGTAGCAATTGAATTGCACCCTTAGGATTAGAATATGAAAAATTCTCATGCCTCCTATTCGGGTTGTAAGGAGGGTTACTTTGATTTGGAAACGGACCTCCTTGTTGTCGAAAAGGTGGAGCAACATATGACCTTTGATTATTTTGGAAAGAATTGTTGTATTGAGGCCGACCCATATAACTCACTTCTTCTTGAGTAGAGGTAGTAGGATGAGGAATACTCTCGACAACACTTACTTGCATCGGAGTTGGAGCTTGGTTTTGGTTTTGGCCTCCATAGACCAAATTACACACATTTATCAATCTTTCCTCGAGAAGTGCAACTCGATCACCCGTTCCACTATTGGAATCTCTTTGAAAAGCATCATTTGCAGCTATATTCTCGATGATCTCGTTCACTTGACGAACGGTCTTAGTCCAAACCGAGCCTCCGGCACAAGAATTCAAGTAATTCTTGTCTCCTTCATGCAATCCAATTGTGAATGTCAAAAGTATGTCTTCGTCCTTCAAACCATGTTGAGGACAAGCCAACAACAAGGTTTGGTACCTCTCCCAAGCACTTGATATTGTTTCTCTCGCCTTTTGTCGAAAAGTCTTTATCTCTTCCCTCGCCTTTAGCATCTTTGATGGAGGGTAAAATTTCTTGAGAAATTGTGAACTTAGCTCCTCCCATGTGGCTGCTTTTGGATTCATAGATCGGATCCATATCTTAGCTCTCCCGGTCAAGGTGAAATTAAAGAAATGGAGCTTCTTTTCATTATCCGACATCCCTTTGTACTTGATCGTGTCACATAACTCCATGAAGTTATTGAGATGTGCATTGGGATCTTCACGATCACTTGATCCTTCGAAAGGCGACTCCTTTAACAACTTCAATAGATTCGTATTAAGCTCAAACTTCTCAGCATCTATAGGTGGTCTCTCAATACCGTCATAATACTCATTAACTCTTGGCTCAAAGTAGTCTCGGAGTAATGGTTCATTGTTTTGCAGTGGGTTTACGATTTGTGGTCTTTGGTGTTGAGGTTGTGGTGGGTATGGATAGTAAGGATAGTTTTGTGGTGGTGGTGGATAGTATGGTGGGTTCATTGGGTAGTTTGGGTAGTTTGGATATTGAGGTGGATACTATGTTTGATTTTGTGGTGGATAAGGTTGGTATTGGTGTGGTATAGGTTGTGGTTGTGGAACCTCCCTTTGAGCCAAGTGCTCCTCTCCTTGATGCACTTGTCCTCTTAATGGTTCCTCTTCTCTAATTTCCTCTCGAGCTTCATTCATTTGATTATCCATGTTCTCTTGATTCAATCTAGCTTCTCTTCTTCTTCTTCGTAGGCTAGTTTCAAGATCCAAATCAAAGGGTAATAAATCTCCCCCTTGACTTCTTGTGTGCATATACCTACAAGAAAACAAATATCAAATTCCCTCACAATAGAAACCAAATGAAAATAAAAGAAACAACAAACAATCAATCAAACAAGCCATCTCCCCGGCAACGGAGCCAAAAACTTGTTCGGTGTAAATGAGTTCTCACGCAAGTGTACGTGTTCGTGATTAGCGTGGTAAGCTTGACCAAGTTTTAATATATCGAACCCAAAGGAAACGAGGATTTGAATGATAATTCATTGTTTCGATTGGCTAGCTAACAAAGCAATAAAAGGCAAGGGTATCTATCATGTACTAATTTGTCAAAAGAGCAAACTACCTATCACCTTGTGTTCGCAAAGTGAGCAAATGTGAGGGAATGTGCTAGTGTACTATCCTATGTTTCGTGAGTGAAGTATCACTTTATCATTCAATGAGATTGTGTATAATCAATGGACAAACCTCTCTAACATGCAAAAAGGTTTCCCTAATACATATTAAAGTCTCTAATTGTTCATCTAATTCATTAAAGTTAATTCTCACTATCTTAGGAATTTCATCAAACACTATCTTAGGAATTCAGGAAATAAGCTCTACTTTCGCAAGAGACTAACTCCCTAATGGCCCTATTATCATCTACACATGCAAGCATTCATACGAACCTTCCAATTAGAGAATTGATCATACAACAATTCAAATCATTCAAAAGATCAACATATCACTTCACTACTCCATAGGCATCATACACTAACACATAAAGAAATTAGCTCATGGCTAATTGAGTAAACTTAAGAACAATTATGCTAGGAACATTCATCATTAAGAAAGAAATGTAAAGAAATTTACCTATTACAATGATAATTGGAAAGATACAATTTACCTCTAAAATGCTAAATTGAAATCCGACAAATGAAATTGAAATTCGATCGGTGAGAATGTAGGCTACAACCTGACGAGCATGCAGGAATAAACGGATCGATGAATCTAAGAATTTGTGAGAAGAACTATTAAGAAACCTCCAAGTAACTACCTCACTCTCTCTCTAATCTAAGAAATGTGTCTTTGATTATTACTTGGCTCCCTTGAGAATCTGATCTTAAGAGTATTTAAAGTGCCCACAATGCTTGATCCAATATGTCCCTCATTAAACGCGCGAAAAGACGAAACTTCCCTTCGAAAATGGAACAACCGAACCATCGCACGATCTCCAGCAGGTGACCGCACGAACCAAGCTGGTGTGAGTGTTCGTGCAGCTCGTCATCTTCCAAACCAGAAGTTCGGCGCACGAACGTGGCCCATGGTCGCACGAGTCTGGCCTGTGATCGCTCGAACCCGGCTTCGACTTGTGCAATCGATCCTCGACTTCTCATTTTCTTCATATCTTGAGTTCTAGAGCTCCGATTGACTCGATTCTTTTTCCATTGCGACCCTCTCTTCGAACTCTTCAACATGGTTTCCCATTTGTCTTCATTGGATCAACTCACATTTTCTGAACTTTTACAAACTTGCTCGTCTCTTCCTCGTTTTGCTCCTTTTCACCTATAATCACAACTTTCTAGCCAAAAAGGGTTAATAGCACAATTTATACCATATTAGGGTCAAATATGATCATAAGAACATCAAAACCATATAGAAATGGTTACAAAAATATGCAATTATGACCCTAATCAGAAATCCCTTATGTTTTGATGCCATTAAAACCAGATGATCATGGGAGGTCAGCTGATCAGCTGAGGTCAGATCAGCTAAGGATGGTCAGCTTAGGTGAAGGTCAGCTGAGGTGCTAGATATCAACTGATGTCAGGTCAACTGATGTCAGATCAGCTGAGGTTAGGTCAGCTGAGGTCCAGGTCAGCTGATGTCAGACCAGCTGAGGTGCCGAAATCAGACGAGGACAAAATTAGCAGAGGAGCACCCAGATCAGCTGAAACACGTTCAGGATAGCTATGACTCAACATACCAGTTGAGCCCTAAATATATCAGACGAGGACCACCAACAGCAGCTGAGGTCGTCTGAAGCTGTTGCATTGAAGATCTATTTACAGAAAGTCAATCATGTCAAGGGGACAAGATCACAGCAACATGATTTCCAGAATCATAGGCAATCAATCAAGTCAAATTAGATTAAAGATCAAAGCCAAGATGAAAAGATATCAACTTGGAGATCAAGAATCAATCAATCACTCTGATTGATTGACTACATATTTATAGGGATTTCAAATTCTAGTCAACTCTAACGGCTAGTATTTGACACCTATAAATATGAGTACCATAGAGAAGATTTAAAATAAGTTTTACACAAGATCAACTAGTAGAATCGCTACACAATTCTCTTTATACTCACACAACCCTACATATTTATTTATCATTTGTAAAGACTTTGTAGAAGTCTAGAAGTTAGATGCAAGTGTGCACTAACAAGAGTTGTAAGAGAGTTTTCTCTTGAAAGTTGTAAGGAAGGAAGTTAGTAAGTGAGTAGATAGCCCCTCAAGTCCAAATTGGTTTGAGGAGAGTGGATGAAGGACAGTTGGTCCGAACCACTATAAATCTCGTGTTTTTTACTTGCTTTATTTTAATTGCTCCTACTTGCTGCACTAAATAAAAGGTTTTCATTAAAATGATTTAATTTAAAACGTTTCCGCACACAAAATCACAGCGCACTCAGCTGATTGTAAAGTCAGCTGTTTTCAAAACAAGAAGACTCAAAGTCTTCTTTAGGGACCAACAAGTGGTATCAGAGCTGTGTGTCCTAAAGACCACAGCCTGAGAAGATTTTAGTGGTCACCAGGGCAGATCCAAATCCTTTTTGAAAAATCCTTGTGTGTTATTTCTCCTAACACATTTTGCAGGAATCATGTCTTACAACCTTGATGTGAATTTTGAAGAGGAGATGAACAAGATTATTCATGATTTTGAAGAATACATCTCCACTACTGATTCACCATCATCAGAGGATTTTTGCCTCATGGCAGACACTGAAGAGGTAGAAGCTGAAACCCCCTCTGTTAGCTCATCTTGCTCTTCTACCAATTCTATGGAGTCTGAGATGCAAAAGCTGCTCTCAGATCTCCAATCCTCTCTAAGTGTATGTGCTAAACTAGAAGAGGAGAACTCAAGGCTAAAAGCTGAAGTCTCTCAGCTGACCCTCAAGAAAGGTCAGTCTGCTGATCTATCAGCTGAACCCACTTCCTCACAGACTCAAGAGTCAGAAGACTTAAGAGTCAAATGTGAGGAACAGAAATAGTTGGTAGCTACGCTGCTGGCTGAAAATCTAGGGTTGGAAGAGGAACACAAGCTATTAAAGGCTAAGTTCGATGAATTCTTTAAACAACATACACAGACCAAAGAAAAAGAGGATCAGCTCAAGTTGAAATTGGATCAGCTGACCAATGCACATAATGCAATGTCATCTATAGCTGCTTCCTCTCAACAAGAGCATGACAAAAGAGGTGTTGGCTTCCCTAAGTCCTCTAAAGGGAAGAAAAAGGCATAGGCTCAAGGAGCTGATAATAAGGAAAAAGGGAAAAATAAGATGAGGAGGGATCAGCCTGGACCATCCCAGAAGGGCAAGTCCAAGCAGAACTCTTCTCCACCCTCGGTTACATTTAAAGTACCACCCAAACCTGCACAATCAGCTAATGTTGTTGTCTATGAGTCATTCAAAGGCTCTAGCAGGACGTACCATTATAATCAGATCACAAGACCTGGTGTTCTAAGACATCCTCCTAAGAGAAACCCTCTGAAGGAGATTGTCTTTGTTGATAAATATGGGAGATGGATAAGGTCTCCTAAGCCTCATAAGGATTACCTATTCCTATGGATCCCTAAAGAACTGCCTCCTGACCCTCCAGCACCCAGTAGGGTACCTATTGCCTGATTTTATTTTCAGGTACACACCAGCTCAGGAGATCAAATAAAAAGCTGATACCAGATGAGAAGATGTTCAAATTAGATGAGCTGAGTGTGAAGAACAGATCCAAACACAAACATCTACCCAATTAAGGGAGAAGGCCTACACTTAGGTCGAAAATCAGCTGAGATTTGTGTAAGGGGGAACATCAGCTGATTGGAAAAAGATCAATCTTCCTTGGGTTTTAATATCATCAAAAAGGGGGAAATTGTTGGGAAATTGTTCGGTGTAAATGAATCCTCACGCAAGTGTACGTGTTCGTGATTAGCGTGGTAAGCTTGACCAAGTTTTAATATATCGAACCCAATGGAGATGAGGATTTGAATGATAATTCGTTATTTCGATTGGCTAGCTAACAAAGCAATAAAAGGCAAGGGTATCTATCGTCTACTAATTTTTCAAAAGAGCAAACTACCTATCACCTTGAGTTCGTAAAGTGAGCAAATGTGAGGGAACGTGCTAGTGTACTATCCTATGTTTCGTGAGTGAAGTATCACTTTATCATTCAATGAGATTGTGTATATTCATTTAATTTAAAACGTTTCCGCACACAAAATCACTGCACACACAACTGATTGTAAAGTCAGTTGTTTTCAAAACAAGAAGACTCAAAGTCTTCTTTAGGGACCAATAGAGACAGTTCAGGATTTTAGAAGACACCTCCCTCTTGGGAAACTCCTTCCCAAGGGTTGCTAGCTCGTTCATCATCTTAATGAACCGAGATTCCATCTGATCGATGGACTCTCCCTCTAACATTCGGAAGGCCTCAAACTTCCTAATTGCAAGATCTCTCTTGATCTCCTTGATCTTTTCTGATCCCTCACTCATCTCCCTCAAGGCATCCCAGATCTCCTTTGTCGTCTTCAGGTGCATGAGCCTGACCGAATTCTCGTAAGAAACGGTGTGGAGTATTATGTTCTTAGCAATATTATCCAGTCCTATTTGCTTAATCTGATCAGAATTAAGCGCGGACCTCTCCACTTCTTCATCTCCGGTAGCCGGAACAGGAACATTGCCAGCAACGGGCCAGGTTGTCTGAACATTCCTCATGAATTTGATCGGACCTTGCTCAATCACCAATGGCATCTGATCATGGATGGAATAGAGATGTGCGAGTACCCTGAATTTCCAATAGTCATAATTATCAATAGAGAATTCAGGAAGATTGCCCTAGAGGCGTTTAGAACCGGATGCCATGATATGCAGTTTTCAGAAACAAGATCTGTTCAGTAGACCACCAAAAGTTTCTCCTCAGAAACTGTTGGTAAACAAAGTCAGTGGTCTTTTGAACCACTGCTCTAATACCACTTGTTGGTCCCAAAATGAGCATAATCAGTGTATGGGGGGAATGCACTGATATCATATTTTTCTGAAAGACTCAGAAAAATGCTCTAACACGCTCAGTCAGGAATTCCTGAATTACTCAGTATGCAGAAGGTCCACAGGGGCAGCAGGAACCGTTCAGTAACGAGTCAGATAAGCTGAGTGTGAGTGGAGTGCCCAGAATCTCAGTGGAGATAACAAACCTACTGACTGCTCGGAAGTGGGTCAGTTGGACTACTATCTCAGTGTGCTAGAGTACGTGCGGAAAGTGAGCCCTTAAATTCTACTCGTTTTAGTTTCTGAAAACATTTTCTCTGAGTTTGCTTAGTAAACTGGTCGTTAAGGCTGAGTGCACAGTATTAAGATTCAGGATGATTGGTTCAGTCCTGAACGTAAAAACAATGCAGAATGTTCAGTTTAATATGATGACAATTATGATCCTGAACAAGAAAGTAAATCAACACACAGGGGACTTTTTAACATGGTTCGGAGATAACCAACTCCTACGTCCATGGCCTGATTTAACAGGAAGCTATCCTCAAAACCCTGAGGATAGGTGCTTGGTTTTACATGCCAAGGGACACGGATAGCCAACTTCCTCTCTTAGGAACTGACCCCTGGGCGTTTTACAAGTCCCAATCCTTCTAACCAACCAATCTCACACCCTAAGTGGTTTGGAATTCTTGGTTTCCAACTGAGATAGCTCTAGCAATACAAAATAGTGCCAAATATTAGAGCTATCGATCTAAGCAAATACAGAGTGAATCCTACTACAACACTAGGGAAATTTAATTGCAGAGTGTTGCTTATAGTATGCTTTGAGAGCTTGGATTCTTGAGAGCTTTTGCTTGGAAATTTCCCGTAGCCTTGAATGGGTGCAAGGCTCTCTGTATTTATAGGCAAGATTAAAAATAGATCCGTTGGAGGAGATCAAATCAAATCTTTCCTATTTTAGGGTAGTTGCAGGCTAGATATACTGTTTGACCTAATCGCCAAGCTTAATCTGGCAAGATTGTCCTGCCGCCTGCAACTCTGAGACGCATTAAATGCTGTATTAAATGCTAAGCATACTCCGTACATACGTGTCGAAAGATCATTGGCTTTCCGTTCTAACGGCTAGTTGACTTTCAGACATTTGTCCTTCCTCGTACATTCAATACTCTTAGTCTCTTGTTAATAACTCAGTCTGAATGTTTGTCTTTATTAGAGTCTTGCTGACATTCTCTTTGTCTCTGTCCCATAGCATAAATAACCTTTTTGCTTTGGACTTACATGATTCAGGTGAACTGATTCAAGGCCCGAGTCAGGTCCTATGTGCATTCAGCACAGCCTGATAGGTTATTCAGCCCAGTAAGTATAACCTTTTTGCTTTGGACTTACATGATTCAGATAAACTGACTCAAGGCCTAAGTCAGGTCTTATGTGCATTCAGCACAGCCTGGTAGGTTACACTTTACTCTTCACTGACTAAGTTCTGTCCTGAGTATGCTTAGTGAACTCAGTAGAAACATCAGCCAATGGTACTTCAGGATTGTCTTCAGGATGGATAAACAGGCTTCGTTCTTCAGCTTCAGTTCAGGCAATCTTCAGTAGACTGACTCTGACTTCTTCAGGATAGATTACACTTCAGACTTCAGTAAATTGGGTCGACTCCAATATTCTTCAGTCTTCAGCACATTCCCCCTGAACTGAATTCCTAACCTAACTGTCCTGAACTATACAATCCTGAACAACTGTACTTAGGCAAATTCATCAGGGGTTTTGGGATCTAATCAAAATACTCAGATTGTCCCAACAAGACCAGATACAAGTCTCCAGAGAGAATGAGGGAACCAGGTCCCAGAAGAGGAGGAGATAGTGTTTGCTTTTCTTGTACCAAGCCAGGGCATCTCAACTATGATTGCCCCCAGCTTACACCAAGGGAGAAAGAAGAAAAGAGGATCAAGAGAGATCGTAGATTTGCTGATAAGAGAGCTCTGCTGGTAGAGGAGGAGAAGCAGGACATCAGCTCATCCTCATCCTTATCTGATTTTGAGTCAGAAGAGGACATCTGCCTTATGGCAAAGGTAGAAGAGGTAAATTCTCCTACCCCCTCTGTTAGCTCATCTTGCTCTTCTACCTATTCTATGGAGTCAGATATACACAAGTTGTTGTCTGATCTCCAATCCTCCTTAAAAGTTTGTTCCAAGCTGGAAGAGGAGAACACTAGTCTGAAAGCTGAAGTTCTAAGCTTGAGATAGGATCTGGAAAATGCTAGACTATCAGTGATATCCTATAACTCACATGCTAACAAGTCTGCTGACTTAATAGCAAAGTGTGAGGAACAGGAGAAGATGATAGAAAAGCTACTTTCTGAGAATACTGTTTTGAGCAAAGAACATAATCTGCTGACAGCTAAGTTCGATGAACTCTTCAAGTAGAATGAATTGACAATAAAAAATTCATAGCAGCTTCAGCTGAAAGTGCACCAGCTGACTAAGGCAAAGAATGTCGTGTCTGAAATAGCTGAGTCCTCACAAACTGTGAATGACAAAAGGGGTCTTGGTTATCCCAAACCCAAACCACAAAAGAAGAAAAAAGGTGAGAGTGGATTAATTAGGGATCCTCGAAAGGGTAAAGGGCCAGCTGAGACTGCATCTGGATCAGAAGGGTAAAAGAGCAGAGGGACAGAAAAGGTCCCAGCTGGACAGAAGAGCTCCAAAGCTCAGAAGTCTGCTGGATATCATAAGGTGTCAGCAGAGCAGAAGAGTACTAAAACTCAGAAGCCTGCTGATAACCAACATAAGTCCAAAGCTCAGAAGCCCCAAGATCAGAAGAGGAATCCAAGTCATAGCTCTGCTAAGACAAGGAGACCTCAGCAAAATCAGTAGAGGAATGATAAGCCTGGGTCATCTCAGCAGAGTAAGCCCAAGCAAAATAGACCTCAGCTCTGGGTTACTTTTAATGTAACCAAAGTAGGCAAGCCTTCACCGGCTAAAGTATATGAGTCATTCGGAGGCTCAAGCCAAAACTATCCTTTTGAGCAGCCCACCTACAAACCTGTTGTCATCACTCATCGCCCCAGAAAAGATCCTCTGAGGGAGATGATATTTGTGGACAAGTATGGTAGAAGGTTGAGATCACCTAAACATAATAAGGATGATCTCTACCTGTGGATCCAGAAAGTAGAAACAAACCAATCAGGACCCAAAGAAAGGGTACCTAAAGTCTGAGTCTTAATTTCAGGCAAACTCTAGCCCAATAGAGAGAGGAGAAGCCAAAGGTCATGCCTGGTACATTGATAGCTGTTGCTCGAAGCACATGACCTTTGAGAAGCATCTCCTCCAAGACTTTGTGACACTTGATGGGCCTAGAGTTGTGTTCGGTGACAACAATTTTGGAGTCACCAGAGGAGTTGGCACCCTGCTGATCAAAGGATCAAGAGTTGAAGAAGTCTACTATGTAGAAAGGCTTATGCACAATCTTCTGTCAGTATTCCAATTCTGTGACAAGGGATATTCGGTAAGATTCTCTAAGAACTCTTGTCTTGTTATTAATGATTTAAATGAGCAGGTGCTGCTAACTGGCCTCAGAAGAGGTAATATGTATCTTACAGATTTTGCAAGTTGTCCAGCTGACTCATGTTTGGTTACTAAAAGCACATCAGAGATCAGCTGGTTCTGGCACAAGAGGTTAGGTCATCTGAACTTCAAGACACTCAACAAAGTTGCAAAGAAGGGTCTTATCAGAGGACTACCAAATAAGGTGTTTGCATCTGAGCAGAAGTGTGATGCTTGTCAAAAAGGGAAGCAGACTAAAGCCTCATTCAAAGATGTGCAGAGTACTTCAACAACTATAGCACTCCAGCTGCTTCATATGGACTTGTTTGGACCAGTCTCACCTCTTAGGTTCAGTGGAAGGAAGTACACACTGGTGATTGTTGATGATTATACAAGATTCACTTGGGTAGTGTTCTTGTTCAAGAAGAATGAGACTATGGTCAAGATGCTGGAGTTGTTCAAGAGGATTCAGAAGGAGCTGGACCTCAGCATAGTCAGAATCAGAAGTGATAAAGGTACTGAGTTTCTTAACTCTATTGTCTCTGACTATTGCAGGGAAAATGGTATTCAGCATGAGACATCAGCAACCAGAACACCTCAGCAGAATGGGTTAGCTGAGAGGAGGAATAGAACCCTCAAGGAAGCAGCAAGAACCATGTTAGCTGAATTTCAGACCTCTCAAAGGTTTTGGGCAGAAGCCATCAATACTGCTTGCTTCATCAAAAATAGGTGTCTACCAGTCAAGAGACATGGGAAGACTCCTTATGAAATGTACAAAGGTAAAACTTCTAATCTTTCCTCTGTCCATATTTTTCGGTGTAGGTGTTTCATCCATGACAATGGAAAGACTAAGTTAAAGACTTTTGATGCTAAGGTTGCTGAAGGAATATTCTTAGGATATTCTGGAAGTAGCAAAGCCTATAGAGTCTTTAATAAAGTCTCTCTCTGTGTGGAGGAGACACCCCATGTTGTATTTGATGAATCTTTTCATGAATACAGCAAGGAGAAGCTAGCAGATGAGGTGGATCAGCTGAATCTGTCAGACAAGCCAAATCTGATTAAGGTAGTGGTACCTAGGATAGAATCAGACTCAGATTCAGATGATGAGCCCAAATCAGCTGATAAGCCCTCATTAGCACCAGATGATGGCACATTGACTCCTGACACTAACCAAGGGGGAATATCAGATAAAACCCAAGAGTAGCAGACTATGGCACCTCAAAGGGGCAAGAAGACATTGTCTGATTTCCCAGCTGAACAGATTCTAGGAGATCCAAGTGTAGGTTTTCAGACCAGAAGAAAGCTAAACTTGGGTGCTCAATTCAGCTGTTATGTGTCTCTGATAGAACCCAAGAATATCCATTAAGCTCTTGAAGATCCAAACTGGATTGTAGCTATGCAAGAGGAGCTAAATCAGTTTGCGAGATAAGAAGTTTGGACTCTAGTGGAGAGACCCAAACATCAGAAGGTCATAGGCACTAAGTGGGTATTTAAGAACAAAAAGGATGAAAATGATGTAATGGTTAGAAACAAGGCAAGGCTAGTAGCCCAGGGGTATTCACAGTCAGAGGGGATTGACTATGATGAGACATTTGCTCCTGTGGCAAGACTAGAAGCCATTAGATTGTTTCTGGCCTATGCTGTTTTCAAAGGGTTCAAGGTATATCAGATGGATGACAAGTCAGCTTTTCTGAATGGAATCCTGGCAGAAGAGGTTTATGTGGAACAGCCACCAGGATTTGAGATTGGGAACAAGGTTTATAGGTTGCAGAAAGCTTTATATGGACTAAAGCAGGCACCTAGAGCTTGGTATGATACTCTATCACAGTTCCTACTGGACAGTAAAGGAAAGATAGACAATACCTTGTTCAGAAAGGAAGATGGAGATGATATCCTCTTAGTACAGATCCATGTGGATGATATCATATTCGGCTCCCCCAACAAACTGATGTGTGATTTGTTTAGCAAGCTGATGACAAGCAAGTTTGAAATGTCAATGATGGGGGAGATGACTTATTTCCTTGGACTGCAGGTGAAGCAAATGTCCAATGGAACATTCATTAGCCAAGCTAAGTATGCCAAGAATTTGATTGAAAAGTTTGGAGTCAGTAGCAACAGAGAAGCTAAGATTCCAATGATGGAAAACTTTAGCATGGATCCAGATGAGGCTGGTGAGAAACTGGATCAGACACAATATAAGGGACTTATTGGTTCTCTGCTATATCTCACTGCCAGCAGACCTGATATCAACTTTGCAGTAGGAAGACTCCTAATGAAATGTACAAAGGTAAAACTCCTAATCTTTCCTCTGTCCATATTTTTTGGTGTAGGTGTTTCATCCATGACAATGGAAAGACTAAGTTAAAGACTTTTGATGCTAAGGTTGCTGAAGGAATATTCTTAGGATATTCTGGAAGTAGCAAAGCCTATAGAGTCTTTAATAAAGTCTCTCTTTGTGTGGAGGAGACACCCCATGTTGTATTTGATGAATCTATTCATGAGTACAGCAAGGAGAAGCTAGCAGAAGAGGTGGATCAACTGAATCTGTCAGACCAGCCAGATCTGATTAAGGTAGTGGTACCTAGGATACAATCAGATTAAGATTCAGATGATGAGCCCAAGTCAGCTGATAAGCCCTCATCAGCACCAGATGATAGCACATTGACTCCTGACACTAACCAAGGGGGATTATCAGACAAGACCCAAGAGGAGCAGACCATGGCACCTCAGAGGGGCAAGAAGAAGTTGTCTGATTTCCCAGCTGAGCAGATCTTAGGAGATCCAAGTGTGCGTGTTCAGACAAGAAGAAAGCTAAATTTGGGTGCTCAGTTCAGCTGTTATGTGTCTCTGATAGAACCCAAGAATATACATGAAGCTCTTGAAGATCTAAACTGGATTGTAGTTATGCAAGAGGAGCTAAACCAGTTTGCAAGACAAGAAGTTTGGACACTAGTGGAGAGGCCCAAACAACTGAAGGTCATAGGCACTAAGTGGGTCTTTAAGAACAAAAAGGATGAAAATAATGTAGTGGTTAGAAACAAGGCAAGGCTAGTAGCCCAGGGGTATTCACAGTCAGAGGGGATTGACTATGATGAGACATTTGCTCCTGTGGCAAGACTAGAAGCCATCAAATTGTTTCTTGCCTATGATGTTTTCAAAGGGTTCAAGGTATACCAGATGGATGTCAAGTCAGCTTTTCTGAATGGAATCCTGGTAGAAGAGGTTTATGTGGAACAACCACCAGGATTTGAGATTGGAAACAAGGTTTATAGGTTGCAGAAGGCTTTATATGGACTAAAGCAGGCACCAAGAGCTTGGTATGATACTTTATCACAGTTCCTACTGGATAGTGGATTCAGCAAAGGAAAGATAGACAAAACCTTGTTCAGAAAAGAAGATGGAGATGATATCCTCTTAGTGCAGATCTATGTGGATGATATCATCTTCGGCTCCCCCAACAAGCAGATGTGTGATCAGTTAGCAAGCTGATGACTAGCAAGTTCGAAATGTCCATGATGAGGGAGATGACCTATTTCCTTGGACTTCAGGTGAAGCAGATGTCCAATGGAACCTTCATAAGCCAAGCTAAGTATGCCAAGAATCTGATAGAAAAGTTTCGAGTCAGTAGCAGCAGAGAAGCTAAGATTCCAATGATGGTAAACTTTAGCATGGATCCAGATGAGGCTGGTGAGAAAGTGGATCAGACTCAATATAGAGGACTTATTGGTTCTCTGCTGTATCTCACTGCCAGCAGACCTGACATCAGTTTTGCAGTAGGAGTGTGTGCAAGATTTCAGGCCAATCCCAAGAAATCTCATCTGGAAGCAGCTAAGAAGATTGTGAAGTATTTGAAGGGTACTTCAATTCTAGGCCTCTGGTACCCTGCTGATGATAATCTTCAGCTGAGTGGGTATTCAGACTCTGACTATGGAGGGTGCAAGATTGATAGGAAATCGACTTCTGGAACATGTCAGTTTCTGGGAAGTAAGCTGATTTCTTGGTTCTCCAAGAAGCAAACTTCAGTAGCTACTTCCACAACAGAGGCAGAGTACATGGCTGGTGGTAGTTGCTGCTCTCAGCTGCTCTGGATTAGACAGCAGCTGAGGAACTACCACGTGATCACAGATGAGATACCCATCTTCTGTGATAGCACAAGTGCAATACCCATTACTCAAAACCCAGTTCTTCATACCAGATGTAAGCATGTGGACATAAGACACCATTTTCTTCGAGATCATGCTGAGAAAGGAGACATCTGAATGGAGAAGATTCACACAGAGAAGCAAAGAGCAGATGTTCTTACCAAACCTTTAGCAGAGGTAAGATTCAGAGAATTAGTAGCAGAGTTAGGAATGATAGATGGAGGAGCAGTTCTTTAGAAAGAAAGGATTGGGTTGTCTGGGTGGTCAGCTGGTATCCAGCTGAGGCATAGTATGCTGAAGTAATCAGCTGATCTTCACATCAGCTGATCTGGTATGTCTTTTTACTTTTTCTTGTCTTATCTCTATCTTGTTACTTCTAACTTGATACAGGTATAAGTCATGAGAGTCAGACAAGGCCACTTAGCTTCAGCTGATCCATGTCAGCTGACATTAAAGACCCAGATGAGCAGAAAAGATTTTCATGAGGATCACTCTTATCAGCTGACCCTGCCATGTCAGCATCTCGATAAGTATTTCTATGATCTTCGATGTCTGTTTTGAAATTTTTTAAATCTTTTCTAAAATTAATAAATCCCTAATTTCTAAATTTTTTTTTAGAAAATTGGCAATCAAATCTTGTCTCTTACAAAAATTCGGGGATTTATTACTTTTTCCAAAATAAAGTGTCAGTGGTAATTAATTTCTCACCGCCCAAATTTCTTAACTAAAGTTTTTTTTTATTATTACTTTTTTCCAAAAGAACCTTTTCGAAAACCTGACACTTACGCATCACCCCCAAAATTCTCAAAGGTCATCTAATCTGGACCTTTGATTTATGTGATGCAATATACATATCTACGATCAAAATTGATCGGTTTAAATTTTGGAAAAACTGCTCATCTTCCTCGATTCATTTAAATACCCTTTAAACTTCTTTCTGAAAACCTTTCTGCCACGAAATCTCTATCTTTTCTGCTCTCGTGTCTGCATATTTTTTTTTCTCTGTGAAATTTAACCCTTGTGTTGAAGCCATGGATCACAAAGCTCTGATGAAGATGTTCAAGACAATGATGTATGCCGAAATGTGTGTTGTTTATAACACAACAAAGGTTCCAGAGATTCGAGAAATACTGAATTTTCTCCAACATCATAATCTCCGAACCTTTATCTCCATGACGCCCCCAGATAACCAGACGCTAAACTTCTATGCCTTCCAGTTTCTACTCAAAGCCCAGTTTAGCCCTAACTCTATTGGGTCTTTGGTTGATGGGAAATCGGTCGTTTTGTCCAAGAATGTTGCTGCAAAGCTCTTTAGTTTATCAGCCTCTGGTGTCCAACCTCACATATATAAGGAGGCTGATTATTTGACTACCTTCAAGATTATGGCGAGGAAGAGTCATCAGGACACAACCACAAACCTTAAGAAGAATATGCTGAGGAGGAGGTTTAAGTTTTTCATAGATGTTATGAACAAGGTAATTCTTGCTGAGCAGGGAAGTTTGGACTCCCTTACCAAACTTCGAGTAAGTGTCGTTCGGACGATACTGGATGGGGTTCAAGCAGATTGGGTGAGTTTACTGTGGTTTCGCTTGGTGCAAGAGTCCAAGAGATGTGCTGCTGAAATGGTGATTGGACAGCAGGTCTACAAGTTTACCTAAAAATGCTCTATAGCTACCAATATTACAATAATCTTGAATCACTTGATGCCAGGACATAGGTGGGATAAAGAATGGGTTGTTAAGTACAACCATACCAAGTTCCTAAGGGGAAGCAATTTAGATGTAATTGGGCCAGCTGATTCAGATTCGATAGCTGACCCAGCAGCTATTGCACCAGGGCCTTCTACTGATTCTGGAAAAAAGAAAAAGAGGAAGGCTTCAAAGCCTGCAGGAGGGAGTAGGAAGAAGAAGTCAAAAAGGGACACTACTCCAGTTCAAAGGAAACTTTCCTTTGACTCAAATGATGATGTTGATACTGCCCCTCTGAGCAGTCTATAGGAGAAGAAGTCTTCAGCAGAAAAGGATACTCTGCCGGTTGATGAGTCCTCTGATGAAGAAGAGGAGAAGTCAGTTGAAGAGGAATCAGCAGAACCATTGGGTGCTGAGACAGAGGTTGTTCAATCCTCTGACGAGGCACCATCAGCAGATACACCTTTAGCCGCCGATCCAATCAGGTCAGCTCAACCCACTCCTTCTTCTGATTCCCCACACACACTTCCACATTCCCCATCGCCTCATGCATCCCCAGAAACCCAAACGTCTACACATTCCACACCTCCAACTCACACCTCACCTTCACAAATCCCAGCTGGCAATGAACCAGAGGAGATAGCTACCTCTGGTGAGCCTTCAGCTATTCCCCAACCCTCTCACCCTGAACCCATTGATCTTGAAACCCCCAACTCCCCCACCGAATTGGCCCAACAAGCACGCCTATCTCACCTTCGTTCAAAGGGGTCTCTTGAATGAGGGATGATCATTACTGCCCTAGCCCACATTTCCCTATACATCCTAGAACTCAACCCCTATCCTGCCTATCTAGATATCTTAGCTGATGGTCTCGCCTGGGCTCAAGCGAGAGAAGGTCCTGTTACTTTCTTTATGGCTTTGGTAAATGAGATGGGTGAAGCTGCATTCACTGAATGGGAGGAGATTCTGATGGATGCCTTGGAGGTTAAGGCACCATCCCAGCTGACAACTCCTGAAGGTCTTAGGAAGGTTGCACGTGCTTTGCTGCTTCAGGATGGGGTTGCACTGGATTGCCCGGAAACAGTGATGTCTGAATTCATTCCTCCTGCAGCAAACCTTGAGATCAACCCTACTGACCAAGTGACTCCTGATATCCTCAACAGTTTAAAAGATTATTTTGATGATCACATCAGGGAAGTCAAAGCCGCTCTGCTGGCTGCCAAATCTGCTGCACCCTCGCTGATTGAACGACATGTCCATCAAGTGTTGTTGGATCATCAGAACAAGCTGAGAGATGCTATGGAGGACAGCTTGTATGCCACAAGGAAGGAATTTTTCCACACTCTTCAGAAATTCAAAGAGACAGCCAAGGCATTCACTGATGATGCCTCTGCAGCCCTCTCTGCTGAATCTGATAGATTCAGGCTGGTGATTGAGAGACTAGAAAGTCAAATTGCTGAGTGCAAAGATGGTCAGGAGGACCTAAAGGCTGTTGTTGATAAACTTCCCACTTCTCTACCCTCTTCCTCCACTATTGATGATATCAAAAAGGGGGAAGAGAAGAAATCAGCTGATATAGCTGCCCTACAAGCTGAGATGGCCTCACTGAGAGCTCTGCTGGTGGACAATAATGGAGTTCTATCTGCCAAATTAGAGAACGTCGAAGATTACATCAATACAAGGAAGATTGCCCAGCAGAAGACTCAGGAGCTGAGAGATCAAAAGTTAGCTTAAGCTATGCAGAGGCAAGAGAACGCTGCTGAAGCAATGGAAAAATAGAAGTGGATCATGAATGTTGAGCTAGATGAGAAGTTGGCAAAAGAGTTGCAGCTTGCTGAAAAAGAAACTACTTAGGAGAGGAATAAGAGGTAGGAGAGAGAAATGAATGATCAACTAGAAAGAAGATATCAGAGGAGATTGAAGAAAGAAGGTAAACTACCTCAATCTAAAGTGAAGAAGGGTGGAATGTATGTTAGAGACCCCAATGATCCTCTGGTAGATGGTCCTATAGAGATGTTCTTCAAGGATATGTCATCTGATCAGATTGACATGTGGATGACAATAAAGGCAAGAGCCTTTATCCAGTTCTATGTGCTCAGAGGAGAAGACTCCAGAGGAGAAAAGGAAAAGAATGCTGAGTTCAGAGCATGGTTGCAGATGGTTACCAAGTTTCTTTCAACTCTTCCTGATACATCCACTCCTTCTCTGAAGGCAATTGAGAAGAGGTTTCTTGACTGGATGCAGCTGCCTATGGACAAAGAAAGCCAGCTGAGTCAGCTGAGGTTAGGTGCTCTTATCTTTTGTAATCTCTATCTGATTAATGAAGTTTTATCTTTCCTGACAACTTCTTGTTGTCAGTTGCTTTTTACATTCTGTCTAAAGGGATCTTATATAAAGATCTTCTTTTCTGCCCTATTGATCTTGATTTTAATATGCTTAACTGTTGAGATCAGCTGAGTTGGTTTTGATATCATCAAAAAGGGGGAATTTGTTAGGATAAAAAAAACCAATCAGCTTGTAATAGGACCAGCTGAACCTGTTAGTCAGCTGATGAGTAGTTAGGATTAGATAGGTTCGAGTAAAGGGGAATCAACATTGCTACCTAAAAGATCCGAAGCTATCATAGAGAAGAAGATCAGCTAAGGTCTTGAGGACTTAGCCAATTCCAGAAGACAGAAGACTTGAGAAGCTGACACTGGCGTATCAAGAGTAGAACATCAGAGGAGTTAAGGTCAGCTGATATCAGAAGAGACAGATCAGCTGATATCAGAAGATCAGCTGATCAGCTGACCACGTCGCAGACCAGACAAGGACCAAGGATCAAGAGTTTCCAGACAAGGTTCAGAAGACCAGCTGAGGTGCACTCCAGCAGACTTGCACATCAGCTGAGGTCCAAGTATCAGCAGACCGATACACCAGCTGAGGAGACAGATCAGCTGAAGTCTTGTGCTATGCCCAGATTTTACGGAATCAATTCAAGGGTTGACCTGCGACAGAAGGAAGGAAGATTCCCAAAATAGAAGATCAATCAATCAAGGGGACAAACTTGATTGATTGTTAATCATGAAGATTTTCGAGAATCAAGAAGGAGATTCAATCAATCTCATTGATTGATTGAATACGAGATTATAGGATCTCAAATATCTAGTCCATCCTAACGGCTAGTTATTTGACCCTCCAAATTAGAGTAACAGTGATGATTTCAGTATTGGATCAACACGCACTTTAAGCTTGCCGAAACTCTTTCAAAATCATTACTCGCACTCAACACCCTATATTCATACTGATTCTTTCTAAAGCTTTGTAGAAGCTGTGAGAAGTCGATTGCTACTGAAGCATTGGCGATTTGTAAGAGAGTAGTACTCTCGAAGTGAGTGAGTGAGTGAGTGAGTAAAGTTAGTGGAGAGCCCCCACAATTCCAGTTGGATTGTGGAGAGTAGAGTAGGACTTTTAAAGGTTGTAGCCACTATAAATCCTTTGTGTCTCTCACCTTTATTCCCTGTTCTTTACTTGTGCACATCACCTAAAACTTATTTTCTTTAAAAACGTTTCCGCACAAACTTACACTGCGCACAACTTTCAAATTCAGACTATCTCAAGTAGTCTGGTGTTTTTGAAATAAGCCAAAAATCAGAAAACGGTTTTGAATCCTTACAAGTCTATTCAACCCCCCCTTCTAGACTTGTTTAAGGTTATTCTTACTCAAAAACCTGCCTTTGGGACCAACAAGGACCATCATTATCATTAATTTTATTCACAACATAATTTTTCTTCTAATATATACAAGACGATCACATTAAAGTCCTAGCACAAATACAAGTGGCTAGGCAAATTCGTCTGTTACTCTCTTGCGGTTATTTTTACTTTTATTCCTATAAAGCCCATTAACAATTCTAGGAACAAACATTTTCCACTTAATCACTATCACTATTAGGCAGCATCAACACAAAGGACAACTGATAGAATCACTTACCTGTTGATCACCAATATCTGCAAACACAAGATAAAACCAAGGAAGCTACGGATGGTTTTTGTAGGAAGGTATATTCCAGCTTTCATCATCATAGAAGCCAATCCTAAAGTTTTCATGGATGCGGTTTCACCTCCTGTATTAGGTCCCGAGATCGCAACCGTCTTTACTCTTCCAATTCAAATGTCAACAGGCGCAGAAAAATTAGAATCATCTATGATGTCAGTTTTTTTATTGGAAGTGCCCCAATTGACACATTATTAAAACAATGGGAAAAGAGAAGAAGGAAATTGTTTAGCCAAAAGGTGTCTACGTGCAAGTGTACACGATCGTTATTGAAATGGCAAGCTTAACCAAGTTTATTTTCTATCGAACCGAAAAGAGACGGGGATTTGTAAGGTAAGACTATTGTTCTTGATTCAAAAACACAAAGCAAATAAAGGGGATTTGGTATCTATGTCTACTAGTGCGTCAAACTTGTAAACTACCTATCACCTTGG
>JAPKLY010002157.1:0-28691 GCA_026898435.1 Prunella vulgaris | reverse complement strand
GGATCGGAATCCATACCTCCAGCATCTCAATCGGAATGAAGTCGTCAACAAACTTCGATGGAGGATGACTATGATCTGGTCTGACCACAATCTTCCTCTGAGTCTTTATCCGAGATCCAGATGATACAGATTTCTTCTTCTGGACCTGAGAAGTCAGATACTCATTGGACTCTTTTAGGCGCTGGATCTGACTGAGCATCGAAATTTCTTTCATTTTTGCTATCTTTTCAGCTTCAGTCATTACCAATTTCTTCTGAGTGGTCAGCCCAGATGGCATTATTTGTTCCTCCATCTCCTTATATAACGGCTCGAGAGCTGGATCTTCAGAGGGTCTCAACTTCTTCGGATCTGAACCTTCAGCAGTTTCGATGGCGGCTACGGATCTAGTCCTCTTTCTATCCGCAGCCTTCAGTTCAAGGGGAAAGTTCTTCTTCTTAGCTTTTCCAGTAGTGGCAATTTGCTTCTTCCCTTCTTTCCCCTTTTTAGCATCATCGTCATTAATACGTTTGACAACTTCATCTACTGACTCCGCCAAAAGATTGAACTGACTGTCCATCTCAGTCTGCTTCACCTGCAATTGCCCAATCTGCCCGGCCATTCCTCTCAGGCCGATACTGAGCTGATCAATGGCTGAATTGTGTGCAGCCTTCAGTCGACCCTCGAAGTTTTCCATCCTTGTTTCTAGGGCAGATGCAATTTTCTCCTTCTCCTGTGCAGACAACTCCCTCAGCATGTCCTCCTTCAGTTCAGCTTTTAGCTTGACCAACTTCTCATCAACCAGTTGATCAACCTTTTCAGAGAGTTGTTGATCCAGAAAATTGGCAAGCTTAGTCTCCTGCTGAGTCTGCACATCTGAAACTATCTAATTGCAGTTCTGAATAACATCCTTGGCTTGCTCTGAAATGACAGTGAGTTCTACATTGATTCCAGTCCGAGCTTCCCCAAGGAGATCAATTGCTGCATGCATATCAGTGGCCATATCATTCAGGTCACGGTCCAGCCTGTTCACTTTCTTGTTCAGCAATTCAGAATTTGAATTAGCCCTACTAGATTTTCGCTCAACGAGGATGACTCTCCTGTGCAAATTGCCAAGAGCTCGTGAGGAATTCTGAAGATAAAGTGCTTCGGGTGTAATCCAATTGCCTTTGGCTTCGACCATGCCTGGTGGACCCTCTCCTGAAGCCTCCGCAATCCCGAGTCCCTGGATTGCTTCATCGGCCGGTGCACTGACTCCCTCAGTGCCACCTTGCTGATCGTCATCAGCAATTATCACCACCTCCCTTTCAGCTTCCTTCTCCTCTCCCCTCTCTTCAGCTTTCTGAGTCTCAGGCTCAGGATACGTTCTGCGGACTGTTCTGATAAAATCCACCATCTTGATCAGATGATGTAGAGAGTTTACATCAAAATGGTCAAAGAGGGCGGCTTCTAAATCTGCAATGCAGTCCCATCCTCTGAACTCTCCTAGCTGGCTGAGCTCAGACCAAGTAGCATTTCTGATCATGGCAAAAGTGCAGAGTTGCACAACTGCCTCCTTCTGAGCCTCAGTGAGATCAGGGAATCTTCTCTCCATCATCTCAGCTGCCTCTCCCCTTGCAACTATCTCAAAATCTGAAAGAATGTTCACATCGGGCGCAGGGAAAGGCCATGGTGCTTCAGTCTGAACTGATTCAGCAGCCTCTTGCTCAACTCCTCCTTCCTGAGCAGGCTCTACCTGACCCAAACTCTGATAAGTTTCAGCAATGTTAAGAATTAGTTGGTTGGGATCAGGGGATGCAACCTCCAGAACAGATGTAATCGGAGCAATTTCAAGAACAGCATGCGCCTGAGCTGGTTCCTTCTCCGGAGTTGCATGCTGAACAGCTTCAGCAGCTTGCTCTTCCATAAGCTTCTTCTCTCGCTCTGCTGACCCTGATTAGAGAAATTTCAGCTTTTGTTGCTTGGGTCTGGAAGGCTTAGATTTAGCCTCCGCTGGCTTTGCTGTATCAGACTCGGAAGACTTGCCTGCCTGAGCCTGGACTTTTCCAGTCATGCTCGCCTGGGCCTTCTTCTTCTGAGTCCGAGGCATTCTCCTTGTGCCAGCATCATCTAAATAAGCTCTGAAGAGATGGATTTTCGCTGGAATCTCGAGTGATTGGGCCTGATCCACATCACCGAGATCCAGAGTCTCCAAGAGCATAGAGATCTTGGTGCCGAAGTGCATCTTGGCCTCAAAAGTCGCCTGCCCCTCTGGCGAGTACTTGATTTTGCTGGTCTCAGCCACCAGCATTTGGAGGAAGTAACCCTCCCAGTCAAAATTGTGCAGAGAGGCGTCGGAGATAGCCATCATTGTGTACAGCTTCGGTCTGGAGATCTGCTCCAATCCTCCAGCAATCCCCATCACTCCTTGACTTGTCAGGTCGAAGAAGTGACGGTTTTCAGTCCTCAAGACTGATTTATTCAGGCCAGATTTCAGGACGACATCCCCATCGCACAGGGACTGGAGAAAATCCTTCTCATTCCCAAACCCATAATCCACTGGGCTTCGTCCTGTATTGGGAAGATTAAAAACCTCCTTAATCTTCTCCCGGATGTTGAAGGTGACCCACCTCCTGATCATCTCCTCCTCACCATCCTTTCCCATTTCACAGGTGGTCAAGGGAATACAAGTTTCCCACTCCTGGGAGTCCTTGTTTTGCGCCATCTTCAGGTAGAAGGCAGCAATAAGTCGTGGGTGGAGCCTCTGTGGCTTTGCAGTAATAAACTGCAGAAGACCTGCATTATCAAAAAGCTCTCGTACAGGCAAAATGTCTGGGTTATTGGAAGAAAAATCCCCATAGGGCTCGTAATGTATTCCGTTCCTTAAATGGAAAAGATTTCCAAAGAAGGTATCGGCAGAAGGTGAAGCCATGGAAAATTTGAAAGAATTGAAGAGAATCGGGTTTTTAGAGAAAGTAAGTTAAGAAAATATTGGGTGCATAAAAGTTTTAACAACACGATCTTCTCTTATTTATAGAAAAAAAAATTTGATTTTAATCGGACGGTTTAGAAAATAGTGACCTATGAGATTCAATGGACAAGATTGAGCAGTGAAAAGCATTTGCCTTTTCGGTTTTCAAAAGTAATTGGTCAAATTTTATCGAAAACTGTTCCCGCCCACAGTGCATTAAATGCACATTAGAGCATGTCCGTATTTAATTCAAATAAATTGAATTAAATAATAACCGAATATTAAAACGAATGGCTGGGATCATTTGGTAAATTAAATTGATTTGACAATACAGCAAACAGTAAAAGGATAATGCACGCAATATCAGATGACTAGATAAAAATCAGGAAACATACCAGTCAGTCAGATATGTATTCTGACTGATACCACTTATTGCACTATCAGGGTGACAAGCCCTAAGTTCAGTGTCCTGAATCTTAGTCAGTCTATACTGATCATCCATTTTATACTGAATGTTCCCCCTACAACCATTCACATTCTCTCTGGGATTCCTTCTCCCTGAGTCCATATGAGTTATTCCCCCTGACCTTGTGCATTCTCATCATAGATTCAGACTGATAACTCAACAAACCTGGTTTCAGGCAAAGCCTTAGTCAGGATGTCAGCTCTCTGTTTTTCAGTAGGGACTCTCTCCATCCTGATGTCCTTCTTCTCAACATGATCTCTGATAAAGTGATGCCTGATGTCTACATGCTTACACCTTGTGTGTAAGACTGGGTTTTGGGATATGGCAATGGCACTATTATTGTCACAATAAATTGGGACTTCAGTGGCCTCTATTTGATAGTCTCTCAGTTGTTGTTTCAGCCAAAGAATCTGAGAACAACAACTGCCTGCCGCCATATACTCAGCCTCAGTAGTAGACGTTGCAACACTAGTTTGCTTTTTAGAAAACCAAGAGATCAGTTTACTCCCTAGAAACTGACATGTGCCTGTAGTTGATTTCCTATCAAGTCTACAGCCTCCATAATCAGCATCTGAATAGCCAGTCAGTTCTAGGTTGTCATCAGAGGGATACCAAAGTCCTAAGTTGATTGTACCTCTCAGGTATTTCAGAATCTTTTTAGCACTCTCTAGATGACTCTTCTTTGGATCAGACTGATACCTAGCACAAACTCTAACTGCATAAGTGATGTCAGGATGACTAGCAGTCAGATATAATAAAGATCCTATCAGTGCCCTATATTCAGTCTGATTTACTGAGACTCCTTCTTTGTCAGGATCCAGCTTCTCATTTGTGTTCATGGGAATGCGTGAGACTCTGCTGGACTGAACTCCAAATTTCTGAATCAAGTCCCTCGCATACTTGGACTGATTAATGAAAATTCCGGAGTCAGTTTGCCTGACTTGGAGACCCAGAAAGAAATTCATTTCTCCCATCATAGACATCTCAAATTTCCCAGTCATCAGCTTGAAAAATTTCTCACAAAGCTTCAGATTAGGAGATCCAAATATTATGTCATCCACATAAATCTGAACCAAGAGAATGTCTTCCTCTTCGGTGATCCGGAAGAGGGTCCTGTCCACTGTTCCTTTCACGAACCCGTGGTCTATCAAGAATTGGGATAGTGTATCATACCAAGCTCTCAGAGCTTGCTTCAGGCCATAAAGAGCTTTCTTCAGGTGGTATACTTTATTACCAACTTCGAATCCAGGAGGTTGCTCAACATACACCTCTTCATTCAGTACACCATTCAGAAAAGCACTCTTTACGTCCATCTGATACACTTTGAATTTCTTGAATGTTGCATAAGCCAGAAACAACCTGATTGCTTCTAATCTTGCGACTGGAGCAAAGGTCTCATCATAGTCGATACCCTCGGCTTGAGAGTAACCTTTTGCTACTAGCCTGGCCTTATTTCTGACAACAACATTCTTCTCATCCCTCTTGTTCTTAAAAACCCACTTGGTGCCAATAACATGTTGACGCCTAGGTCTTTCCACTAACTCCCAAACCTGATTCCGCTCAAACTGATTGAGCTCATCCTGCATGGCTAGGATCCAGTTGGGATCAGCTAGAGCTTCTTCTATGCTTGTAGGTTCCTGATCACTCAGGAAGCAACAAAACATAGCGCTTTCACCGAAGGACAACCTCGTCCTGACCCCCTCATTGATATCCCCAATGATATCAGCCAATGAGTGGTCATCTAGCCATCGCCTCCTGCTGACTGGAGCACTGGGAGCTACTGACGTTCCATTGCCTGATCCTGAAACATCAGTCTCAACAATAATAGGCAAAGAAGCAGAACGAGCAAGAACAGGGGATACTGAGTCATTTCCTGAGGGTTGACCAATATCAAAGAAATTGTTTCCCCCTACAGTGTTGCACTCAGTAACTGTCTCAGGTGCAGAAGCATCATCACCGACAATACGTACCTCAGGTTGAGTCTGTCCTTCCGTCTGAGACTCAACGTTTTCCGATGCAGGGGCTTGCTGAGGGTTGGCCTGAAGTCCATCCTGATCTTCATCATCATCATCCCATCCCTTGGGAGCACTGACAAGTTTGATCTTGAATTCAGGATTCTTCAGACTCAGCCTTGTTACCCTTTTGGTAATTCCCTCAGGATCAGGACTTGGAACCTATTTCCTATGCACTGATGCAGTCTCATCAAACACAACATGAGGTGTTTCCTTCACACAAAGGGTCCGACAGTTATACACCCTGAAAGCTTCACTGAGTGAGGAGTATCCTAAGAAAACTCCCTCATCAGATTTGCTATCAAAGGCTTTCAGCTGGTCTTTCCCATTGTTCAGGATGAAACACTTGCACCCAAAAATATGGAAATAAGAGATGCGAGGTTTCCTTTTGTTCCAAGTTTCATAGGGTGTCTGAGCATGTTGTTTGTTCAGCATAGATCGGTTCTGAGTGTAGCAAGCAGTGTTGATTGCTTCAGCCCAGTACTTCTTGGGCAGTCCTGATTCAGCCAACATGGTCCTGGCAGCTTCCTTCAGGGTTCGATTCCTTCTTTCAACTACCCCATTCTGCTGAGGGGTCCTAGCTGCAGAAGTCTCATGAGCTATACCATGGTTAGTACAAAAGTCAGTTATAATAGAGTTTATAAACTTGGTTCCTAGATCTGATCGAATCCTGACAATGCTCTGACCCTGTTCAGTACTCAATTGCTTGAGTAACTCTGGAAGCTTGACCTGTGTCTCCTTTTTGTTCAGCAAGAAAATAACCCATGTGTACCTGGAATAGTCATCAACAACAACAAGGGTATATTTCCTACCATTTATGCTGACAGGAGTTACTGGACCAAAGAGATCCATGTACAGGAGCTGAAGCACTCTGTCAGTAGAGAAGGCTTCCTTCACCTTGAATGAGGCTTTGGTTTGCTTGCCTTCCTGACATGCTCCGCACACGTGGTCTTTGCTAAAAACTTCATTAGGCAGACCATCTACAAGAGAGAGTCTAGAGATTTTGTTAATAATCTTGAAGTTTAAGTGACTCAGACGTTTATGACAAAGCCAACTGAGCTCAGAGGAGCTCTTAGCGACCAGACAGGTTTCAGGAGGGCTGCTCTTGAAGTCAGCAAAATATACATTGCCCCTCCTGACACCTGTAATCAGAACCTGCAGTGTAGATTTGTCCTTTACGAGACACATATTAGATGTAAATTCTACACTATATCCTCGGTCACAAAACTGACTAACCGAGAGCAAGTTATGTCTCAGTCCTTCAACATATGATACATTCATTACACGGACAGAGTTAATAACAAGGGTTCCGAAACCTCTGGTGAAACCCTTAGAGTTATCACCAAAGGTTACCTGCGGGCCTTCTTGAGCTACATAATCCTGAAGGAGATCACGAAATCCAGTCATGTGCCTGGAACATCCTGAGTCCAAGTACCAGTCCTTCATCAGATCCTCCTTCTTCTTCTTGTAGCCCGCAGTGACCTGAAAAGAATCAGGCCTCAGGTACCCATCTAGTATTGGGTCCTTCTGAGTCAGCCATACCCTTCAGGATCCAGATTTGTCTGACAATTCTGATAGCATCAGAAGTGTAGACCTGTTTCCCTGAAATGTCAACATACACAGTTCTCTTCTTCCTTTGTGCCTGGGAAGTTGAGGGTGTATGGGTGTTAGCCTGAGATACAGGAGCCCTATATTGATTTCTGAGGGTGGGCCTCCTGTTCCTCCTTGGCCTGGGTGCATTGGGCTGAAGTCTGTCCTGAGCAGGAGCAGCTCGGGCCTGACCTTTTGGCACATGAGGTCTGGCCTGAGTGTTACCGGAGTCAGGTCTCCGTTGCCTTTCAGAAGCCACCTGGTTTGTCCTTCTTAGAGAATTGGGACGCTCCTGATGGGCTCTGTGCCCTGTCTGAGGAGTCTGAACCTCAGTAGTCCTAGGTCTTGCCTGAGGTCTCCTTTGTCCTGAGTTCCTTCTGTTCTGAACATTTCTAGGCTGGGCCTGAGAAGTGCTAGGAACAAAATTCTTCCCAGTTTGAGGATTCCTAAGCTGGGTCTTGGAGTTCCCTTGGTCTGTCTTCCTAGACTCAGGATGAGAAACTTTGACCTTTTCCTTAGGTTTTTGTCTTGGTTTCTCAGTCCTTTGCCTGACAGGTTCAGCAGGCATTTTCTCCTTCCCTTTGCCTTTATTCTGATGAGCAACACTTAAGCTCTTGTCATCAGTTAGGGCAGGGACAAACCTTTTCTGAGAGTTGCTCCCTGAAGCACCTCTCTTCTTCTAGCCCTTTGGGTCTTTTGTGGCATCATAGCCTAACCCAGCTTTAGCACCATCAGTCAACTGAGAGAAATTTGTCAACTCATCAACCACTTGGGTAGACGTGTATAACTTCTTCAGCTTGACCTCAAGATGCCCATTGGTTTCTTTCAGGGCCTCAATTTCAGTGGTGTATTGAAGCACCAATTCTGAATGAGCTTTCTCTTTTGAGATCAGCTCAAGATCCCAAGCAGTTTGCTCAACACAAAGGCGAGCTTGCCACTCAGTTTCGAGCATCATTCTTAGAGCAGTTCGCTCAATTATCAGTTGTTCCTGAGCAAGGAACAAGTCAGTATCACTAGTCTCAATCAGCGAGCTGATTACACCCTTCAGTCTTTCTACCTCCAGTGGAGCTTCATCATGCTTATTCCTAGCATGAAGTAGCTCCTCCTGAAGATGTACTAATCTGAGGGCTTCCTCAGTATCTCTTACTCTGAGAGACTCAGTTAACCGATCGTTCTTCTCACTCAGTTGTGCGTTCACATCCACTGTGTGAGTATGAGTCTCCTGCAGCCTTGAGAAATCAACCATCAATTGCTCTAGGGCGAGCTGAAGGTCGAGTTCTCCTGCTGAATCTGAGCTAAACTCAGGTGCGTGATCAGGAGAAGAGGTAGAAGAACATACCTCATCATCTGCCATCAGGCAGAGGTCATCATACTCCTCATCTGAAAAGAGTTCAGGAGACCGGCGTCCAGGGCCATCTGAATCTAAGGAGTCCTCAGCAAGCAACGCTCTCCGGTCTGAAGCCCTGAGCTCTCTTTTGGCTCTCCGATCTTCTCGCTCACGAGCACTGAGCTCCGGACAATCATACTGATAATGTCCGGTCTTTTTGCAGTGGTAGCACTGATCTACATCAGAAGAAAGCTTCTTGTCAGTGTACCTTTTATCAGATGATTCCCTCCTACTCCCTGATGATCTTTCAGGTTTGGAGCTGGATCTTCTGGGCTCATCCTCTCTCCTCTTTTCATCTCTGTGTCGCTCAGGCTCATTGCGATCCCTCCTGGAATCTGAACCTCTTCTTTCTTCTCTCCGGGGGCTAGATCTCCTGGGGCTGGAGTACCTGCAATCACGGGTGTCAGTATAATATTTCTTATACCTGCCGAAACGAGAGTTCAGTTTCTTGAATCGCCGTGCCATCAGGCTGTACTCCAAGGCTAGCTCATCTTTGTTCATGTCTTTCAGAGACTTGGAGCCAGATCCAGCCTCAGGCTCAGGAGTAGCTTTAAGAGCCACGCTCTTTTCCTTTTTAGATGTCTTCTCCTCACTAACTTCCTCACTGACAACACCCATCTTTTTCCTTTTATCGAGGTCAAATTCCAGAGCCTTTAACTCTGAGAATAGGTGAGAGTGAGTGATGTTTGTAAGGTCCTAAGTGTTTTTCAACAAAATTACTCCTGTGTCCCATCTTTCAGGGAGACAGTTTAGGATTTTAGAAGACACCTCCCTCTTAGGAAACTCCTTCCCAAGGGTTGCTAGCTCGTTCATCATCTTAATGAACCGAGCTTCCATCTGATCGATGGACTCTCCCTCTAGCATCTTGAAGGCCTCAAACTTCCTGATAGCGAGATCTCTCTTGTTCTCCTTGATCTTTTCTGATCCTTCACACATCTCCCTCAGGGTATCCCAGATCTCCTTAGCTGTCCTCAGATGCATAAGCCTGACCGAATTCTCGTAAGAAACGGTGTGGAGTATAATGTTCTTGGCAACATTATCCAGTCCAATTTGCTTAATCTGATCAGAATTAAGCGCGGACCTCTCCACTTCTTCATCTCCGGCGGCTGGAACAGGGACATTGCCAGCAACAGGCTAGGTCATCTAAAGATTCCTCATAAATCTGATCGGGCCATGCTCGATCACCTGAGGCATCTGATCATGGATAGAATAGAGATGTGCGAGTACCCTGAATTTCCAATAGTCATAATTATCAATAGAGAATTCAGGAAGATTGCCTTCGAGGCGTTTAGAACCGAATGCCATGATATGCAGTTTTTCAGAAACAAGATCAGTTCAGTAGACCACCAAAAGTTTCTCCTCAGAAACTGTTGGTAAGCAAAGTCAGTGATCTTTTGAACCACTGCTCTGATACCACTTGTTGGTCCCGAAACGAGTTAAATCAGTGTATGGGGGGGAATACACTGATGTCAGATTTTTCTGAAAGACTCAGAAAAATGCTCTAACGCACTCAGTCAGGATTCCCTGAAGTACTCAGTACGCTGAAGGTCCACAGGGACAGCAGGGACGGTTCAGTAACGAGTCAGATAAACTGAGTGTGAGTAAAGTGCTCGGAGGCTCAGTAGAGATAACAAACCTACTGACTGCTCGGAAGCGAGTCAGTTGGACCACTGTCTCAGTGAGCCAGAGTACGTGCGGAAAGTGAGCCCTTAGATTCTACTCGTTTTAGTTTCTGAAAACGTTTTCTCTGAGTTGCTTAGTAAATTGGTGGTTAAGGCTGAGTGCACAGTATTCAGATTCAGGATGATTGATTCAGTCCTGAGGTTAAAACCAGTGCAGTATGTTCAGTTTAATATGATGACAGTTATGATCCTGAACAGAACAGTAAATCAGCACACAGGGGACTTTTTAACGTGGTTCGGAGATAACCAACTCCTACGTCCACGACCTGATTTAACAGGAAGCTATCCTCAAAACCCTGAGGATAGGTACTTGGGTTTTACGTGCCAAGGGACACGAGTAGCCAACTTCCTCTCTTAGGAACTGACCCCTGGGCGTTTTACAAGTCCCAGTCCTTCTAACCAACCGATCTCACACCTTGAGAGGTTTGGTATTCTGGTTTCCAACTAAGATAGCTCTAGCAATACAAATCAATGCTAAATAATAGAGCTATCGATCTAAGCAAATACAGAGTGAATCCTACTACAACACTAGGGAAATTTAATTGCAGAGTGTTGTTTATGATATGCTTTGTGTTCTTGGATTCTTGAGAGTTTTCTCTTGGAAATTTCCCGTTAACCTTGAATGGGTGCAAGGTTCTCCATATTTATAGGCAAGATTCAAAATAGATCCGTTGGAGGAGATCAAATCAAATCTTTCCTATTTTAGGTAGATTGCAGGCTAGAAATACTGTTTGACCTACCCGCCATGCTTATTCTGGCAAGTTGTCACATCACCTGCAACTTTTTGAGACGCATTAAATGCCGCATTAAATGCTGTGCAGACTCCGTGCATGCGTGTCGAAAGATCATTGGCTCTCCGCTATAACGGCTAGTTGACCTTCAGACATTTGTCCTCCCTCGTACATTTAATGCTCTGAGTCTCTTGTTAATAACTCAGTCTGAACGTGTGTCTTAATGGAGTCTTACTGACATTCTTTTTGTCTCTTGTCCCATAGCATAAATAACCTTTTTCTTTGGACTTACATGATTCAGGTGATCTGAACCACAGCCTGAGTCAGGGCCTATGTGCATTCAGCACAACCTGATAGGTTATTCAGCTCAGTATGTGTTACCATTTTGCTTCGGACTTACAGGATTCAGGTGAACTGAACCAAGGCCTAAGTCAGGTCCTATGTGCATTCAGCACAGCCTGATAGGTGACACTTACTCTTCACTGACTGACTTCTGTCCTGAGTATGCTTAGTGTACTCAGTAGAAACATCAGCCAATGGTACTTCAGGATTGACTTCAGGATGAATCAGCAGGCTTCGATCTTCAGCTTCAGAACAGACAATCTTCAGCGACACTGACTGACTCCTTCAGAATGGTTTACACTTCAGACTTCAGTAAATTGGGTCGACTCCAATATTCTTCAGTCTTCAGCATGGTCCTCCTGTACTGAATTACTAACCTAACTATCCTGAACTATTTTATCCTGAACAGCTATACTTAGGCAAATTCATCAGGGGTTTTGGGATCTAATCAAAATACTCAGATTGTCCCAACAATAGTTCCAGGCCTTCTTGCAGTGATAGCACTGATCTGCATCACTAGCACCCGGTTTATCAGTATAATGCTTACCTTCACAATCCTTCCGGCTCCCTGAACTTCTCTCTTGCTTGGAGCTAGATCTTCTGGGTTCCTGTTCATCTCTTCTTCTGGAGCTTCTCTCTTCCTTCCGGCACTCAGGCTCATCACGATCTCTCCTGGAGTCTGAGCATCTCCTCTCTTCCCTCCGGGGACTCGACCTCCTGGGGCTGGCATATCTTTTATCCCTGGAATCAGTATAAAATTTCTTATACTTACCGAATCGAGAGTTGAGCTTCTCGAACCTCCGGGCCATCATGCTGTACTCGGCGGCTAGCTAATCTCTGCTCATCTCCTTCAGGGACTTTGATCCAGCCTCAGACTCAAGAGTGGACTTAAGAGCAACACTCTTTTCCTTCTCAGGCGTCCTCGCCTCAGTCGTGTCCTCACTGACCTCACTCTTCTTCTTCCTCTTATCGAGGTCGAATTCTAGAGCCTTTAACTCAGAGAAAAGATGAGTGTAAGAGACACTCGTAAGGTCCTGAGTGTTTTTCAGCATGATAACACCAGTGTCCCATCTTTCAGGGAGACAATACAGGATTTTCGAGGATACCTCCCTCTTGGGAAACTCCTTCCCAAGGGTTGCCAACTCGTTCATTAACTTAACGAAATGAGACTCCATCTGGTCTATCGACTCACCATCATGCATCTTGAAGCTTTCAAACTTCCTGATTGCTAGGTCTCTCTTGTTCTCCTTGATCTTATCTGATCCTTCACTCATCTCTCTAGAGCATCCCAAATCTCTTTAGCAGTCTTCAGATGCATTAGTCTTACTGAATTCTCGTAAGAAATAATGTGGAGTATAATATTCTTAGCAACATTATCCAGTCCAATTTGCTCAATCTGGTCAGATGTAAGCACTGACCTCTCCACAGGCTCTTCTCCCACCTAAGGAACTGGCACTCCTCCGGAAATGGGCCAGGTGATGGAGCAGTTGGTCATGTACGTGATAGGACCCTCCCCGATCACCCTGCACATCTGATCATGAATAGAGTGAAGATGGGCAAGAACCCTGAACTTCAGTAGTCATAGTTAGTAACGGAAAACTCAGGAAGATTGCCTTCAAGGCGCTTAGAAGATGCCATGATATGCAGTTTTCAAAAACAAGATCTAGCTCAGGTAAACCACCAAAAGTTTCTCCTCAAAAATTGTTGGTACTCAAAGTTAGTGGTCTTTTGGACCACTACTCTGATACCACTTGTTGGTCCCAAAACGAGTAATAATCAGTGTATGGGGGGAATACACTGATGCCAGATTTTCAAAAAAACTCAGGAAAATACTATTACAAGCTCAGTCAGGAAGATCCTGATGAAACTCACTGAATTGATGGTCTTCAGGGGCAGCAGAGACTGATCAATCAGGAGACAGAGGCTGAGTCTGAGTATTGTTCTCTCGTAAGCTCAGTAGAGATAACCCACCTACTGACCGCTCAGAAAGCTAGTCAGTTGGATAACTATCTCAGTAAGCTAGAGTTACTTGCGGAAGTGAGCCCTTAAATTTCTACTAATTTTAATTACTGAAAATTAATTACTGATTGCTTATAAAATAGTTGTTAAGACTGGTGCACTGATTGTGCTCATGAGAATTGATTTCTCCTTAATTGTAAAACTTATGCTGAATGCTCAGTTTAAGTATGATGGCAATATGATCCTGAACAATAAATAAATCAGCATTCAGGGGGCATTATTAATGTGGTTCGGAGATAACCAACTCCTACGTCCACGACCTGATTTAACAGGAAGCTATCCTATCCACTGAGGATAGGTACTTATTTTTAATGTGCCAAGGTGCACGAATAGCCTCCTTCCTCTCTTAGGAACTGGACCCCTGGACATTTTACAAGTTGCAGTCCTTCTAACCAACCTTCTCACAACTTGAGAGGTTTGGTACTCTGGTTTCCAACTAGGTTTGTGATAATCCTTCTTACAAAATAAGTCTAAGGATAGGATTATCACTCTAAGCAATATACAGAAATGAATCCTATTACAACACTAGGGAAATTTAGACTTTCAGAGTGTTGTTTATAAAGCTCTGAGCACTTGGATTCTTGGAGATTTCTTGCTTGGAAATTTCCCGTAACCTTGAATCGGTGTAAGGTCTTCTGTATTTATAGGGAGATTTGAAAAGATCTGTTGGAGGAGGTCTTTTCAAATCTTTCTATATTAGGTAGGTGCAGACAGTGGTTGTACTTGATTTGACTTTCCCATACTAAGTATGGAAATTCTCTGATTCGCTGACTATGACTTTGAGGCGCATTAAATGCAGCGCAGTCTCCATACATACGTGTTGCCTCCTCACTGGCTGTTTCTCCAACGGCCAGTTTGTCAACTGACTTTTGTTTT
This sequence comes from Prunella vulgaris, assembly GCA_026898435.1. NCBI lineage: Eukaryota > Viridiplantae > Streptophyta > Magnoliopsida > Lamiales > Lamiaceae > Prunella > Prunella vulgaris. The sequence continues at coordinate 14,660 of JAPKLY010002157.1, read as the reverse complement.
CTCGTACATTTAAAACTCAGAGTCTCTCGTTCTTTACTCATAATAAATATTTTTCTTTATACGGAGTTGCTAACATTCCTTTTGTCCTCAGGAGTTAACATAAAAGCTAACTCTCCATTTACGTATGTAACATTTTCTTATCAGGACTTACAAGTATAAGTTAGAATGATACTCAACCCGAGTCAGGACTTATGAATATAAGAAGCGATACTCAGCCTGATTTAGGTTACATATGTCCTCACTGAATGAGTCATATCCTGAGCATGCTTAGTGTTTCAGTAGGAACATCATCAGTGGAAGTCTTCAGGATGACTCTTCTCAGCTTCAGGACCAACTTCAGGTTCTTCAGGATCAGCTTCAGGTCAGTTGTCTTCAGGACAAGCTGGTCCTTCAGGATTGGATGCTCTTCTGACTTCAGATCTTGTGGACGTCTCCCTCAATCTTCAGTCTTCAGTGTGTTCCCCCTGAACTGAATACATGTGAACAGAAAATCTATTCTAACCTGATTATCCTTAAATCTATCATCCTGACCAACTATACTTAGGCAAATCATCAAGGGGTTTTGGGATCTAATCAAAATACTAAGATTTTCATAACACTTAATAATTCAAATTCAAAACTTGAAATTAAATAATATAAACGTATATTACACAGAAAAAAATTAAATCACCTTAACAACCTCAGAAGAAGATGACAAAACGTGCAAAGCCAGTACTTAAGATCCTTAAAAAAATTAGAATAATAAATTGATTATTACAGTAATAATAGAGTAAACTATTTCTTTTATCAAAAATAAATATGAAATATAAACTTTAAGATCCATAAAAAATATAACATGAAACTAACTCCAAGAGACCACCTAATCTTTGGGCTTCCATTAGGACCAACGGTTACTAATGGAATTTCATCGTCAATGGTGTTCTTAAGAAATTTTTGAAATATTAAATAATTCATCTTTCAACAATCAAGTATTTTTCGACGATCCTTTTCAGAAAAACAATGAAGATTAGAAAAATTCAAATGATTCTCATCTCCATCCTCATCACTGGAATAATATTCCTAAGAGGATAATTTGAAAAAAGCTGCATTCTGAATCTTTCATTTTCAGGGTTAGTCCCCAAAATAGTTTCAGCAACTGTTACAAAAAAAAATATCTGAAGAAAATACACAAACACTCGAATATAGAATCAAAGATAACTTTCAATAACATAAATACTCCTTAATCACAATATTAATATAAAAATTAAAATAATCAAAATCAAATAATAAAGTAGATTTACCATAATCCTCATCCGCAATAGACAAACTAAATTCACATTTGGAATTCATAAAAATATTTACAAAAAAATTTTCAATCCCATCAAACAATAAAGTTAAATATTTAACTTTAAACAGGTTCTCAAATTCACAAAATCATCATTTTCTAACACTAAAATGCAAACAATCGGCTCAAAAAGTGTAAAAACAAATATGTTTCTTTCTACTATAGTCCTGATAAAGAACTGCTCCAGTAATGTATGTTCAAATAATGCCACAATCAAATTTGGGATGAACTAAAGAATAGATTAATAAATTAAAATTGTCTAACAATAAAATAAAAAGATTAATAAAATTGAACACTTAGTTGACCAAAAGAAAATAGATATACATACAATGTGATCAGAAAATTGAACAACAAACTCCGAAATAATGCTATGAAACATTTCTAAGCCTGAAATATTTTTAAAAATCTAATTTTAGTACACAAAAGATTAAAATAAAAATATCTTAAAAATAAATAATGTGAATTAATAAGATTAAAATATATTTAAAAATATTACCCAAAATATTTACTGGAAAGTTGAGCAAACGGTCATCAAACCTCTCCTTAATACAACCATCAGAACCATTGCATAATACAAAAGAGAATTCAATATCATTCTCTTCCTCCAAAAAGATCTGATCTCCAAATTTCACATCAAAATAATTTTTTAAATGAACACCAAAATTTTAAAACCATGACACTTCATTAAATATCAATTCAACTCCATGTTTATAAACAGACAAATCACACATTGAACGATTGAATGAAATTTACTTCTTGATTAATTGGAGATATATTTGTAAAATATTTTCGGAATAGCAGCGACAACAATTTAAACAATTTTAAAAATAAATAATGAAAAAATTTAGTGAATGGAAAAAGAAAAAGTAATTAAAAAAGAATGAAAAAAAGTTAGTAAATGAAAAAAAAAAGTAAATGAATAAAAATAGTAAATAAAAGCTCACAATATTCTCAGGCTTCTTAGACTCCTTGAATTTAAAATAAAACTGGAACTTTAACAACATGTGGGTATTTACAATATATTTATGAAGATCTTTCTTTGTAACTAACACGTCATTCCCTTAAAAATAAAATAAAAATAATTTAGAGACAAAAAACATAAAGATAAATAAAAATAATTAGAAAATGTAAAATATACATATATCTTTTGGTCGATACAGACTTTCTATTCCTAATACAAAATATATTCAGAGAAGATCTACCTACAAAATAAACAAAATATATTTTAGAAGACAAAAACTTATATAAAAATTTCTACCGTAGAAATTTCTAAAAATAGATTAAATAAAATTAATTACTCACGCGCCTCCCCCAAACACGCATGCCCACGCTCACGGCTCACCATATTAATTCACTCCCCAAGGCACACACACGATCTGCATGTTTATTCCCCTACCTTCCCCACCCCACCTGACCCCACTCCCACTCCCAACACACTCAAAGGCCCAAATGTAAGCCCAAAATAAAATAATTAAAAGATTTTAATTTATTATTATTTTTTAATTATTATAAATTAAAAAATAAATTAAATAATATTACATAATAAATTTAAAAACTTGCTCTCAAATTAAGTTAGTATAGTAATACACATTTACTCATATAGTAACACACATTTACCCATATAGTAACACAAATTGGAGAGCAAATATATATTACTATTAGAGCAAATGTGTGTTACTATTTTATAAAATATTTTTATTTTACATATATTCATTTGTTTTTATAGAATAAATAAATTTTCACATAATGCAAGTGCAAAATGTGTGTTACTTTAAGAATAAATATTGATTATTCATAAATATTTATTTATTTTTATAGAAATAATTTTTTTTAATATAATAACATATGTATTACATGAAACAATATACCTACATTTGAATGGATGATGAATAAATTAAGAAACACATATTTATTCTCATTAAAATATATTTTGTTCATATAGTAACACACATTTGCACATATAGTAACATAAATTGGGAGACAAATGTGTGTTACTATTAGAGCAAATAAGTGTTACTATCTTATAAAATATTGTTATTTTACATATATTCATTTATTTTTATAGAATAAATAATTTTTCACATAATGCAAGAGCAAAAAGTGTGTTACTATTAGAGCAAAAATTAATTATTCACAAATATTTATTTGTATTTATAGAAATAATTATTTTTTCATATAATAACATATGTATTAAATGAAACAATATACCTAGATTTAAAGGTACGATGAATAAATTAAAAAACACATATTTATTCTCATAAAAATATATTTTGTTCATATAGTAACACACATTTGCCCATATAGTAACATAAACGGGAGAGTAAATATGTGTTTCTATTAGAGCAAAAGTGTGTTACTATCTTATAAAATATTGTTATTTTACATATATTCATTTGTTTTTATTAAATAAATAATTTTTCACATAATCTAAGAGCAAAATGTGTGTTACTATAAGAACAAATATTGACTATTCACAAATATTTACTTATTTTTATAGAAATAATTATTTTTTTCATATAATAACATATGTATTACATGAAATAATATACCTAAATTTAAATGGATGATGAATAAATTAAGAAACACATATTTATTCTCATAAAAATATATTTTACCCACTTAGTAACACACATTTGCCCATATAGTAACACAAATGGGGAGACAAATGTATGTTACTATTAGAGCAAATGTGTGTTACTATCCTATAAAATATTGTTATTTTACATATATTCATTTGTTTTTATAGAATAAATAATTTTTCACATAATGCAAGAATAAAATGTTTGTTACTAGAAGAATAAATATTCATTATTCACAAATATTATTTATTTTTATAGAAATAACTATTTTTTTTCATATAATAACATATGTATTAAATGAAACAATATAACTAGATTTAAAGGGATGATGAATAAATTAGAAATACATATTTATTCTCATAAAAATATATTTTGTCCTTACAGTAACACACATTTGTCCATATAGTAACACAAATTAGGAGATAAATGTGTGTTACTATTAAAAAAAATAAGTGTTACTGTAAGAACAAATATGTGTTATATGTATAAAAAAAAATTTGTAATATAATATTAAATGTATATTTTTAATTAACATAATAATTAAAAAATAAAATATAAAAATAAACTTTAGAAAAAAAATGAATTAATGCCAACTGTTGCGTGGGAGTTAATTTAGCATGTATGGGGTTGGTGGGTGGGTTAGTGGGTGGGGGAGGGGGGAATTAGTATGTAGGCTAACAGAGAATATTACGAGGAGTGGGGGAGGGGGAATTTGGTATGCAGGCTGGGGAGGGAACATCACTAAAGAAAACAGGGCGCGTGGTTTTCTCTTTTTCTTTTTTCTATATTTAGAAATTTCTACGGTAGAAATTTCTACGCAGGTGTTGCTCATTTTAGAATTAATAATCACTATCTTATATTCAATCAAATTCATCCAAACTCTTGATCACAAAGTAAACACACCCTTACCTGATTAGTTGGACCACTAATCAAACCAATCATCAAGGGTATGTTTGTTTTGGGATTTAAGGGGTCGTAGCAAGTCATGACTTAAAAATCCTGAGACGTGAAAACCTTGATTAATAGTAAAAGTTTGTATTTGTTTTGGGATTTTAGTAGGGTAGGATGTTACTTTATGTCAAATCAAAGTGTGATAATGATTGATTTTATAGGTATTGTTGGGACAATCTTAAGTGTTTTGATTAGATCCCAAAACCCCTTGATGAATTTGCCTAAGTATAATTCATCAGGATGTTAGTTTCAGGATAGTCAGGTTAGAATAGATTTTTCTATTTACAGGTATTCCGTTTAGGGGGAACGTGCTGAAGATTGAAGACTGATGGTGACGTCCCAAAAGTCTGAAGCATCTCCAACCCTGAGGGTCTTGATCGTCCTGAAGATGATCAACCTGAAGCTGAACCTGAGAAACCTGGAAAGAGTCCTGAAGCTGCGTAGAAGCCATCCTGAAGACAACCGCTGATCCTGACTAAACTGAGTACACTAAGCATGCTCAGGGAGGTCTCTATCAGTGAAGGGACAATGTAACCTTGATCAGGCTGAACGTCTTACTAATGTTCATAAGTCCTGACTTGGGCCTAGTATCAGTTTAACCGATACTTGTAAGTCCTGAGACCCAAAGGTTACACGTGCAATGGAAGTCTGAGAAACAAAAGGAATGTCAGTATCTCCAACATAAGACAAACATTTATTCTGAGTAAAGAACGAGGAACTCAGAGTTATAAATGTACGAGGATCAGTAAAGTCAAAGTTGACAAACTAGCCATTAGACAAACGACCAGTGAGAAGACGACATGTATGTACGCAGACTGCCCGCATTTAATGTTTCTCAGAGGTGCAGACGGCGGATCGGATTTTTGCCATACTAGGTATGGGTTTTATCAGACAAGGACAATCAGGACCTTCACCTACCTAAAATAGGAAGGTTTGAAACGGATCTCCTCCAACGGATCTATTTCAAACCTCCCTATAAATATAGAAGACCTTGCTCCCATTCAAGATTACGGGAAATTTCCAAGTGAAAGTATTCTCAAGATTCAGAGAACTCAAAGCTGATTTGAAGCAACACTCTGAAGTTTTAAATTTCCCTAGTGTCGTAGTAGGAATCCATTCTATATTTTGCTTAGAGTGTTGATCCCATCCTTAGAACTGTTTTGTTTAGAGGGATCAGCACACAATAGTTGGAAATGTGTATACCAAACTGATTGGTGTGAAAATTGCTCGAAAATAGTGTGTTTAATTTGCTTATTTTGAGAACATTTCGTGCATTATTTACACTAAATTGATCATTTGAGTTTAATTGTTGGAAAAAAGTATTTGATTGCTGTTTTGTAGGAAATCGTAATTTTTGAAGCAAAATATACTTCAATTAATTTATTGAAGTCATATATGAAGAAAGAAGTCAAGATATGGGCCCCACGTCTTGAACAGCCTCAACAAAACTGCAACCACCAAGCCATTACCATCTCTGCAACATTTTCCCACGGCAGTAACTCACCTCTATTCCAACTGCACATCTCAACACCATACCTCATTGCCAAAAATCTGTGCCGAAATCCGTCGCACACCGTCGCAACACCACAACCTGTTTGCAGACAAACAATCGACGCCGGAGTTAGCGAGTACAACCTGCACCTGTTTCGCCAGAATCCATGGAGTTCATCTCCATTTCCACCTACTGCCCTGTTCGATGCCGATTCGACACCAGCACGACACCACTGCCTTTCCCCTCGTTCTCGCTGCTGAAACCCGGCCGTCGTAACTCAACCTCTGCTCCGTCCGCTCATCGATACCACCAATCTCGCAGGAGAAGCCTCGTCTCCGATTTGAAAACTCGCTGCTCAACCATGCCGGAATCAACATTACCTGAACTGTACGCCCTTACCTGCCTCTTGACCGACATCAGTGAAGATGATGATAGAGCTTGGGCCTTGTAAGGGTAAGGCCCATTTGACATTGATTTAAAAATTAAATTAGGCCCATTTTGTTTAAGGCTTAGGCGTGAGTCAGGAATTATAAAAGGCAGCATATTTTTTTTTTGAGAAAAAATAGAACAGTAGGAAGTAGATTAATTAATTTTTGCTTTCGTTTCCGTCAGTAGCTTTTAGATTAGGATTTATTTTCTATCTTTCATTCTTTTCAAAACAAGTAATTAGGACGTAACATTTATTTCGTCTATTTCATGATTTAATAGTTAGGGTTTGATGATTTTCTTTTATGCTATTGAGTTTATTTTCTTGTTTAATTCCTACATGTTTTAATTAATTTATGTTCTAAATATGTGATTTAGGGTAAAGTACCCCTGTTAGGATTAGGCTAATTTTTTATTCATTTGAGACTCATTTTATGTAGTGCTTTATAATTTGAGATAGTGTTTGGGAGTTTTGGTTTAATTAATTTGAATACGTGTATGCTTAAGACCATTAGGTGTACGAGTTCGATTAATTTAATTATATGATTTCTAAATTGTGAGTCTTGTTAATTGGGCTAATGTTTGGACCAGTCGTGTCAATTAGCTGAGGACGACTACATGAAACACTAGTTAATAATTAGTGAGAGCCGAATAAGATAGTTTGTGTACCCTTGCGGGAAAGAATTAAATTATTCAACATCTTAGGATTTTAATTTGTCTTGAAGGCGAGAATGAGGGCTCTAGAGACACTTATCCCGACTCGTCGATGATAGACAACATAGTTTAATTACTTGTCTATGAGTATTAAACTTAATTAAGTGGTGGCTCTTGATCCTTATGAACACCTTTTATATCTTGGTCTAGACTAATAGGGGGAAAATTATCCTAAGGATCATGTTTAGAGCATAATCTCAACCCTCACACTTGCTTAGTTTTAGGTTGTGTTTATTTAATTATTCATCTATTTTTGTTGCAGGCCGGTTAGAGTTTAGGAAAACCCCCATTTTGCAATTTCAATTCATAGTTAGAATTTTTATTTTTCTTTTTAATTCAACAATTAACAAACATTCACTCCTAGTTTACTTCCTGTGGGTTCGATACTACTTGTCCATATACTTGCTCATACTACACGATCCCTTCCTCTTGAGGGTTTGGATTTTGTGAATTAGCAAAATATTAGTTCAAGTCACGAACCCCTCAATTTGTGAGTTGGTTGGTAGGAAGGACTGAGACTTGTAAAACGTCCAGGGGTAAATTCCTTAGAGAAGAAGAAGGCTACTCGTGTCCCTTGGCACGTAAAAATCAAGTACATATCCTCAGTGGTAAAGGGTCTTCGTGTTAAATCAAGTCGTGGACGTAGGAGTTGGTTATCTCCGAACCACGTTAAAAATGTCCCCCTTGTGCTGATTTACTTACCTGCTCGGGATCATATTGTCATCATACTAAACTGAGCATCCTTGCATTGTTTTCAAACTATCAGGACTGATTCTTCATCCTGATCATTAAAAATGTGCACCAGCCTTAAACACGTTTTCCCTAAGCAAATACTGATAAGTTTTCAGGAACTAAAATGAGTAGAAACTTAAGGGCTCACATTCCACACTAAACTTAGCTTACTGAGATAGCTATCCAACTTACTTGCTTCCGAGCTGTCAGTAGGTGGGTTATCGCTACTGAGTTTCTGAGAGCACACTCTGACTTAGCCTATTTGGTTCATTGCTGATCTGTCCCTGCTGCCCCTGAGGACCATCAGTTTAACTTAACACATCAAGATCTTCCTAACTAAGTCTGAAAGAGCATTTTCCTGAGATTTCAAGAAATTTTGACATCAGTGTATTGCCCCCCCTCCCATACACTGATTTACTCGTTTCGGGACCAACAGGTATAATAATAGGTATTTTATGAGTGTTGTGTTGGAAATAGTAATAATAGGTTTAATAGGTATTTTTAGGTGTGGATTGAGTTTGGGATGTGAAATCTGGATGTTACCTCCCAAACTTGTGTAGAGCGTGATCACAAAGTCCTACATCCATCCGTGCTAGTCCCAAAACAAATAAACCCCAAGGGTTGATTATTGTCATCTTCGGCCGAACTGTCAAAATTTTACAGACATTCATTACTTACCATCAATAAATGTTAGTAATTCAATTTACAATAGACAGACACACAATAAATCATAATATTAAAAGATTCTAAAAAATTGAGACCAACTATCCCCGGTAAGAATTGAGTCAAATCAATAATTAAATCATTGAAATCAATAAATTCAAAATAATTCAAAAAATATATATCATTTTATTTTTTTCATACCGTTAAAGTAAAAATACTTTGTCAAAAGAAGATGTTGTTGTGCACTATATATTTAATAATTTAGTTGGATTGCCTCTGTTTATGCGCTCAGTAAATGGTTAATATGGGCATGTTGATATATTCATATATATAATTGATTTTTCCTTTTGAAAACAATGATATTGATTGTTAATTTTGTATGTAAATTTTTTCAATATGTCTTAAATTTTTAACGTGGCATAATTATTTTATTATTGATAAATTAATTTAAACAATTTATTATTCTTAAAACATATCGTGCAAATATGTATAAATATATATTGACATTGCATTAATAAATTTACCATTAATAATTATGAATAAATATTTTTATTTAATCATTATATGTAATTTTTGGATTACTTTAATAATCCAATAGTCAAAAAAATTGTACAAACTTATTAATCTTGTGGTCTACAAACAGATTCAATATCAAAAAAATTACATCTAAATTTATAAAGTAAAATTTACAGATAATGTAGACTCCTTTAGAAAAAATTAATAAAGAATATGGATAACAGAGAAATAATCACAAATGATCTCATAAGTTAGTCACTGAATTTTGTATACACTTTGACGATAATTATTAAATATTTAAAATAATAATAAAGTAGATTAGACAATCGATCAATTGTGATATATATTATTCTTGGAAGAAAATTTGTACAAACTTGTTAATCTTGTGGCCTATACTCTTTAGAAAGATATAATTTATAAAAGAAATTACATCTCTAATATAATGAAATATATATTTGAATTTCATATAAATATTTAAACCTAAGGTAAAATTATGATTGAATGAAATGAAAGTGTGAATTTTGAATGATATAAAAATGATCATCTTTATAATTGATATTGACTTGAAATGTAATTTTATTTAAATTTATTTTAAGTTAATTATGGAGTGTTAAAATTTTATTTAATAATATATATTATTATCGATTATTTTTATTATGTATATTATTAATCATTTAATAATAATGATTATTGATGGAAGAGTTATTTTCATTAATAGATATTTGTAATAATATTAATTATATTTTATTAGTTACAGTACAAATATATATTTTAAATAAGAATGAAATTTTACTTTTAAAATTAGAATAATAAAATTATTATATTAATATTATTAAATAAAAAATGGTTCCTCAAATGATAAAATAACTAAAATCATAGTATTTGAAAGAAATGACTACTCTTTAGTTTTGAGAATCATCATTCTTTATGAAATCATGATTCAATTTAATTTTTTTAGCAAACATAATATTAAGAATAAATTCATAAATACTAACTTCATTAGTATGCTATTGCATTATACCAATCGGTCCCATAATTTTTTTTTATGTTGACACCCCATATAGTTACTCTATAATAAGATATAATATATAAAAAAAAATTAAACTTGTAATATAATGAAATATATATTTGAATTTCATAGAAATATTTACACTGAATGGTTGTGGTAATGCAATTCAAACCAAACCAAACCAAAATTTTCTCAATCCATCATTTAAAAAAATACATAATGTTAAAAGTGGATACAACACTTAATCTAGTAGATCATTTAAAAAAAAAAAAGAAATATCAATCTGTTACAATGTACTTATACATGCATATCATCTTGACATTATTTAGAAACTCCTTAAGTACCAAAAAAAATGAAAAATACACAATATTTATATCATCATTGACATTCTTAAAAATTTCAAAATACTTTAATAAAACTAATTTTCCTGCAAGAAGAAGAAAAATAAAGCAATTATGTAGATAAATAATGGAAGCTAATTGTATGTGTGTGTATATATATATATATAATACTTATATAAAAAAAATGCATTACTTACGAACCTACTTTAAATATAATGCAGAAGATGTAATGTATGCAAAATTGTAGCCACAATTAAATATCTTATTCATTAGTCAATTAAACAAGACATAACGTCTCCCTAAATGATGCTGAATATTAATGCTATAAAAATTATTCCAAAATCAATTAATTAAAATGATCCAACTTATATAAATCGCAGGAGAAAAAAATGATCAACTAACCAAACTAAATGGCGCCAAAACTATTTAGGAAAAAATTGTTGCTATTACATATTTACTAGTTTTTTACCTACCCGTGCGTTGCACGGAAGACAATCGTGTATATATTTTATTTTTAAAAATAAAAAATAAATTTTGAATATATTTATTTTATTTTTTATGTAATTTAACTTATTATTACATATTGATCCTTCACAATTATAAATCTTGATTTTAGTCTTATAGTTTTACCTTTTTTTGAATTTTATTCTGTTTAAATCTAAATTTTGATTATAAATTATGTAACTTACTTTTTTTTTTATCTTTGTCCTACAATCTACCAACACTTATAGGACTAAAACCAAAAAAATATTAAGCTATAGAACCAAAATCAAATCTTAAAATTCAGTTGGACAAAAAAATATGTATTCTACAGGATTAATATCAATAAATAAAAGTTAGCAAAACGAAAATAAAAAAGCGATAAAATTATAAGATGAAAAAAAATATTCATCCTTTTATAATTAATACCATTAGAATTACAGCATTCAAAATTTTACATAAGACATACTAAAATATAACATGCAAATTAAGTGGATTCATCTTCGGTTGGTTCGTCCTCAAAAAGATCCTTAGGAACTCCGTCTTTTTTCTCTCCTGGGGTTCTCTTATCTTTAAAAAATCACATAGTGAATAAATGAACTTCGTATTGGAAATAGTTCAGCTCAGAATCACTGTCTTCCGCAAAAAGCTCTTGACGCAAACGATCCCCTGACCATTTCCACTCTTCAGGAAGTGAAAGAGACAGGGTACGTATCGCTGTTCTCGTAGTAAGTCTACCCCCATGATTTATTAATTTAATCAACCTCTATTGCATTTTGTTTAAATGAGTTTCTAGATCATCACTCCCATTGTGCTTATAATGAAGAAATTCACGTACATATGGATTTATTCTCTTCCTAGGTGATCGGAGAATTACCATCTATCATCATATTTCACAGGTCGAATTTTAGTATACAAAAATTGTGATTTCATACTATAAATTTATAACTAAACAATGTTCATATACACATAAAAATATATATATAATATCAAACACGACACATATAGTATATTAGAAATAAATTTAGCAATGTAAATATTTAATTATTTCCAATAGAAAAACAAAAAGAAAAACATAATTAAAAAAACACATAGATGTTAGATAAACAAAAGAAACATATAAAGAAAATAGGGTGCATATATTAATTAATTAAAAAAATAAAAAATAATACGCATGTTCTTAAAATACGTATAATAAAATAAGCAGGAACTTAATTTAAAACAAAAATTAAACTATCAAAATTTGAAAAAAAGCAAAATACATATATGTTTAAATTTATAAAAGAAACACTAAATTACCGTAACTTATAGACGCAGTTGCAGTGGCTCCCGTTTTAGACTTCCGAATCAGTAGTAAAAAATCACACAAATATGTGTTTTTTTAATAATAATTCAAAATTTTTAGAAATCAATCTCTTTTTTGTGGCAACCAACGTAAACAAAAACCTTATCACACCCTTTTATAACAAAGAAAAAAGTTAAATCATATCGTGGTGTATCCAAAAAAATTAAATGTTTATTTAGAAATTAATAATAAATCACAAAGATATAATAATTAAAAAAGAAATATTTACAAAATCAAACGAAATAAATGAGATGGTTATAAATAATTATTAATAGTATAGAAAATTGGTAAAATATAAATACACAAAAAAATAAAAAAAATTAACCGTACTAAAAGTATACATTAAAATATTTATTTCTACCAAAATTATAAAACATAGATATTTTTAAATTACGTAGACATATAAAATATATATTTTATTTAATGAGGTTAACATTACATATTACGTCACAAATGACAAAATATATATAATTAAAATAGAACATTAAAAAATTAAATTTTATGATATGATAGTGATTAAATTGGTTCTGTAAAGATAAAATATTATTGATATTAATCCTAAATATTTTAATTTTTAGATGTTAATCATATAATTTTAAATTTTTTAGGATAACATCTACATTTTTGGTCTTCTATGAAAATGATTAGCAGTACAAAAATTTAATTTATAGGACATATATAAAAAAAATGTAATACATATGGACCGAACTCAAAATTTTGTGAAACAAAATTATTATATCAGTTTAAAAATTAAAAAAAATTGAAAAAATAAGAAAACATCAATAAGGACATTATATTGATAATTTATTATTAATACAATACAAATTGAATGATCATAGCAAATAATAAACTCTTTAAAATTATAAATTATACAATTAATTTTATGTAAAATATTTCAGTTATGTGCAATTATTGAATATTATGTTAGATCCAACATTTAATGAAAAACTTTAATATTATAATTATTTAAATATATGAAAAATTATTATGCATTGATTTAGAAGATGTCAATTAAAAATAATTATTTCTAACATAAAAACGATTTATTGCTATTTAATGTTAATTTGTGATATTTCTTGACATTAAATTAATTATTTAATTATTAAAAGTCATTTAATTTTCAAATTTTTTAAAATTGGCAAAAAAAAGGAAAACACGTGGGCTTTATACTGATGTGTAAATGTATGTGGTCACATCCTTACTATATATGTGGTAAAACTTTATTTTTTGAAGAAATACTGTAATTTTGGAAGTTTGAACATATATTTTCATAATAACAAATTAATAGTGTGTTCAAACCTTTACTAAAAATATAATTTACCCTTATTTAAATATGAAATTAGTCATTCCATCTTTTACTAAAATCTTAACTTTTTGATATAAAAATATGTGGCTTATTATAAGTATTTCATAGTAAATTTGTATGCTTATTGTAATTGATACATAACTAATAACTTATCATTTTAATATTTTAAAACATAAATATTAATATTTAATTTACTAAATTAAAATTAATATACATAGTTAGAATTATAATTATACTAATGCTATTATGACTAAGATATTATCTTAAAATTTCTGTAACCTATTTAATTAGTTATAATTTATCTTTTAAATGAATGATAATTTCAATTTTAAGTATTCTTTAAAAAATAAATTTGATGATTAATACTCTTAATTTGATATTTATTTTTATAATATATTATTTTATATATATCATAATTATTTTACTTTATTTATTGTTAAGATTTATTGATTCACTAAAGTTTTTATATATTTAATTGTAAAAAATAATTATGGTGTGTATGAGTCTTTAGCTTTTTATTTTTTATTAGAAAATAATAATTAGATTTAATAAAAGATTCATTAATCGGATAAATAATAGTGAGACATAATAATGATTTGGTAATTTAAATCTTCGCTTTATTTAAATCAACATAATTAGAATATATATAAGCATATTAAAATAATTTTTTTAGATATCTTTATTTAGAGACACACTTGCGTAAAAAATTTTACCGTAGAAATTTTCAAAAATAGATATAAAATAAAACTAAATTCACGCGCAGCTCCGTAGAGAGGAATGAC
>JAPKLY010002156.1:10937-28706 GCA_026898435.1 Prunella vulgaris | reverse complement strand
GACAGGTGGCGCAATATGGTGAGGTTTGTTCTCCTTTTAATATATAAAGATTGAGTGGGTCATTTGTATCCTGAAAATCTTAACCCACTAAACATTAATGTTTATTATTTTGATCAAGTTGCAGGAGACGTGGCTTTGTCCACTACATTCATTTGTTTTGACTAAGTCAAAGAGCATCTTGGAGTAATCAATTTTTCACAACCACATGAATGAAGGTTTGCAGAGAGAAGGTACCAAGTTGTCATAGCCATCTTCACTAATTGCCACTCACACTGCAATTCAACACCAAAATTGAAGCCCCAATCTGCCACAGCAGCCACCCACGCCGGAAATTGTGGAACAGAGCAGCCCCTGCTTGCCGACTTCTCACCGGAATTGCCCCTGCTCTTCACCGCCATTAAAGCTTTTCGCCGAAGAAGACACAGCTGCCGTCGGAAGCCATGGAAGCCGCCTCACAGCCAGAATTCTCGGAGGAAGAAAGCAGCCACGCTGGAGAAGAAAGCTCAACACCCGCTGCAAGCTCACTCGTCGGAAATGGCGGAACTCCAGCCGTCGCACCTCAGCCACTCAACCCAAGCCAAAATCGGCCACTGCCTCAGAGCTCTTTACGCCGGAAAGCCACGCCGCTGTTCCCAACCCGTCGCCGGAGCACAGCCCAGCAAGCCGCCGTCGCACCTGCTCGGCCGTAGAGATCACGCCACTACTGCCCTGTTCGAAGATGAGTGAAAACGTAAACCAACTTAAAGAGTTGCTGAAAAGAGATAGGTAAACACGCTTTTACAATTCGTCAATCCGTGCCTGAAGTTTTGCATTCAACCCGTGCTAAAAGAGGTTGTCCGAACAAGCAAATTCAAAGAATTATGCACGATTTGCCATTTTCGTTCCGACCCGTGCTCTTCGCCAACCCGTGCTCGTTGAAAATTTTCAGAAGAATTATTTTGGGCTTGGCCCAATTGAGTTCCTGAGGCCCAACATTTTTCTTGATTTTTAAAAGGCCCATATCTGAGTTAAAATGGAAGCAGCCAATTTCTCAGGAGAGACACGCATCACTCCCTTGGGGGAGAATTCTCCTCACCACTCCTCACGCACACTCACACATTTAGTTAGGGTTTATGTTTTCTTAGTTGGATTTTTAATTTTAGTTGAAGCTTTGTTAGAGATTAAAGGGATACTGACTCCTATTAGATGATATCTACCATTTATTTAATTTTGCTAGTTTTATTTTAATGTTTATGATTCACTACTACATTTATGGGCTTACATAATTGAACTTAGAAAGCTCATGTGATAATGAGCTTTCTAAGTTGTCATTTAGAGAGCTCAATTGTCACATGAATTCTCCAATCAAATATGAAAATTAAAAAAAAAATTATAATTGCATAGAGGTTTGAAACTGCTTTTGCCAAAAATTAAAAAAAAAAAAAATCTGCAGAGCGGTTCTAAACCGCACTAAACAAGCTAAGCGGTTCAAAACCGCTATGACGCTAGGTCAACAAGCTTATTAATAGGAGTATATAATATATATATTATCCTATGTTTATATCCGTAACAATTGAGAAAGATGAGAGAAGAAGAGAGAGGGGAGTTCTCCATCGCTGGAGATTCAGGCTGCCGCCTCCGCCGCTGGAGATTCAGGACACAGAGTACGAATGTCGCCGGAGGCCTCGCGGGTGCGTCGCGATGTACCGATCTGGGCAACGAGGCGTCGGATCTCTTCCCTTCTCTCATCTTATCTCTCATCTTTTTTCCCCCATTTCGTGTTTATATTACTCTTTTCTTGTTCGTTTAATCTGTAAATCAACAAAATTCTTTATATTCAGGATTATTTTTTTCTCTTTGGGTACATAATTTTTTCTAACATTTCATTTTTTAGGTGTTTAGAATAGGAATTTTTCCTATTTTTTCTAATTTTTTCTATTTTTTTCTCTCAGAGCCAGGAACTGATCCAAGGCCTTCAAGATCTCGTACTTCAAGATCAGGTTAGCAACTGTTTGCCTTGCCTAATTTTTTTTTCCTGTGATTTTTTTTAATGATCTGTTCACAGCTTAATTTGTTGCCGCTTTGGGATGGGTATGATTTGATTTGGCCGGATCTTAGTGTTTTGGCGCATTGAAGAATGTGATTTCTATATTTCTTTAGGAAAGGATGACTTGAATTCGTATTATTAGAAAGAGAAATGAGCTTTGAATTTTTGAGCTATTTTTTTGGGAGATTATGCTTGTTTTAAATGTACTGAATTGAAACATTGAATTCCAGGATAAAATAGGTAATTGTACAGCTACTCAATTTCAGGATAAAATAGGTAATTTGTGTTTGTTTCATCAAAAATTTTTGCTTCTGATTGTCGACTGGAGCGACGGCTGCTACGATGGCCTGGATCGATTCCGATTGCAGAGGCAGGGGACAGAGATGGTGCCGGGTTGCATTCTCGGCATAAATTCTTTTTTTTTTAAATGACCTTAGAGAGCGGTTATAAACCGTACTCTAAATTAAATATTAAAAAATTAAATATACTTTGGAGAGCGGTTCCAGAACCGCTTTCTAAGTTACTTCATACTTGCATAGCTTTCGCTTGGAGAGCTCATTTAACCGCTTTCTAAGCGGGAAATTGTGAGCTCTCCAAGCCTTTTTTTGTACTAGTGATTTATGGTTTTTTATTTGTTATGAGTTTGTTTAATATGTTGATTGTTGGCTAAATATTTGTGGTGTTTGGGTGTTTGGAATTATGTGGGTGATTGATTAATGGGGTGATTTTATGATTTTATCCTAATTGAATGTTAGATGATTATATTAATGGGGATTGTTTGATCAATTGCATGATTTTGCTCTTTTAATTCATATGAGTTGATTGTTTGTTGCAACGAGAGTTGGATAGACATTTTATTTCGTATGAGTGTGAGTTTAATTAGGTGATTGAGTGTATATTGTGTTATCGCAACGAGAGTTGGGTAATTACATTAGAAAATTCATTAATATACATTAATTGCTTGAATTAATCTTTAGGTGATTAGTGATGGGACAAAAGGTGGGGCACCTTAGTACAAGAGTGGAAAAACACGCTAGGATTTTTCTTAGCCTTGTGTGATTACCCGGGTGGGAAACGGTGAACTATTCCTATAACAATCTACATGCTTAATTGACGCGTTATTCCTAGGCTTATCCAGTACGGTTTAATGTGTTTATTTTTCGTGATTGCTCATATCTTTGACCGATAAAAGGGATAAATGAACTTGTCGAACAATTGATTGATTACCCCGTAATGAAGAACACCCGAACACACTTTTCTCGTATTTTTTTATCTTAGTTGATTTATTTAGTTCTTTGCTATTTTAATGTCCTATTTAGTTGATTTCTTAGTTATAATTTAATTGCTTTGTTTTGGTTAATTGTTGCTATTTTAATTTTTGCAATTTAGTTAATTGGGAACAAGATCGTTCACACTACAATCAAGCGCCGACACATAGTTCTAGGGCTACACTAGCCACTAATCCCGTGGATTGATATTTTAACCTGGCACTTACTAGTGCTACACGAACTTCTTATACTTGAGAAGTAAATGTTGGAAAACACGTGTCAAGTTTATGGCGCCGTTGCTGGGGATTAGGTCGGCTTAGGTGTAACTTAGTGCTAGTTGAACTTGGTTGATAGTGTGTTTATTTTTGTTATTGTTATTGTTGTTTTTGTATCTTTTGTTCTTTCACTTTTGGTTTCTTGTCTAAGTATGCAAGAACACAAGATCTCATGGAAGTAATCTCATTCCATTGAACTTGGAGATCGAAGCGTGGCTAGAAGGAGGAATCGAGAGAGGAATCATTGAAGAGGACAAGCTTGAACTATGGGAGATTTTATGATCAAAATCAAGGTGTTGAAGGAGGTATTCAAAGAGGAAATGTTCGTCGAATTAGAGATTTCTTTGAGCCTCCGGTTCCAAGACATTATGATGGGATTGCTCGTCCACCTTTGGCGGCTAACAACTTCGAAATCAAGCCGGCTCTTCTTGATATCCTTTCAAAGAGACAATATGGAGGAGACCAATGGGAGGATCCTAATCGACACATTGCTCAATTCTTGGAGTATGCCGACACGGTTAAGATGAATGGAGTGAGCGAAGATGCTTGGAGAGCTCGATTATTCAAATTCACTCTTAAAGATCGAGCCAAGGATTGGATTTCATCACTACCAAAGGATAGTTTCGACTCATGGGAGGTCTTGAGCAAGAAATTTCTTTTGAAGTTCTTCCCGCCCTCAATGACACTTTAAAGGAAAACACTCATTTGCGGATTTCGACAAGAAGAAAGAGAGAGTTTGCATGAAGCTTGGGAAAGATTCAATAGCTTTTTGAGGAAGTGTCATCAACATGGGTTTATAGACGAGCAAATTGTGAGCTTCTTCTATCATGGGTGTAACGAGATGTCAAGAGACAAGCTTGATTCGTCGGTGGGAGGTTCTTTGTTTAATAAGACCTGAAGAGAAGCTATTGATTTGATCGATGATATCACTAGCAACATGGCTAGTTAGTCTATTGAGAGAAATTTTCCAAATCAAAGTGCCCAAGTGAAGGAAAATGGAGATGTCAAATCTTTGGCCGAAGTTATGAAAGAGTTGATCAAGAAGGTAGATAATTTGGCGGTTGGGCAAAAGATGGGAGTGATGGTTGGAAAGGTGGAGATGCCACAAAATTTTGAGCAAGTGAAAGAGGCATATTACATGGGGAAGCAACCTTACACCCAAGGAAACTTCCAAAGAACCCCACTCTTTCCTAATCAAAGCTTTCCAACCTATCAAGATCAATATCAAATCGCTAATATCGTCTTTGAAGATTTGGTGAACAACTTCATGAAAGAAACTCGGCAAACAAATGCTAAGGTGGATGCACGACTTGATAAATTGGAAGAGCAAATGGATTTACTTACTCCACTTAGTCAATTGCCACATTCGATGAGTTCTATGATGAATCAAATGAAGAACTTGGAGTTTCAAATTGACCAAATTGCATCCTCAAGTGGAAGTGGAGAGAAAGGAAAGTCTCCTATGACAACGGAGGTGAATCGAAGAGAGCATTGCAATGCTATAAAGTTGAGGAGTGGTACAAGCTATGAAGGTCCGAGTATGCCCTTGGAAGATGATGAGAAAACCAAGACAAGGATTGATGAGAAAGAGAATGAAGAAAGAAGGAGAAGAAAAGAAAGAGGAATGGATCCCCAAATGGAAAAGAGCTAAGGAGGCTAGAAGAAAAAAAAAAGAAGAGAAGATAGAGTGTGATGAATGGGGAATTCCTAAGACACCAATTCCACCTCCATTTCCTCAACGTTTTATGAAGAAGGCACTCGATGAGAAATTCTCTAAATTCTTAGAGGTTTTCAAAAAGGTGACTATCAATGTCCCTTTACTTGAAGCGTTGGAGGAGATGCCCACATATACAAAATTCTTTAAGGAAGTTCTTTCAAAGAAGAGAGTGGTGAAGGAATGTGAAACGGTGAATCTTACTATGGAATGTAGTGCTCTTATTCAAAAGAGACTACCTCAAAAATTGAAGGATCACGGAAGCATCACCTTGATGTGCGAGTTGGGGAATGGAGAAAAGAAGAGAACTCTTTGTGATCTTGGAGCTAGCATAAATTTGATATCCCTCTCGATATTTGATCGTTTGAAGATTGGAAAGATCAAGCCCGTCAACATGTCTCTACAATTAGCGGATCGTTCAATAATTCGTCCAAGTGGGATAGTAGAGGATGTGGTGGTGAAGGTTGACAAATTTAGCTTCCATGCAGATTTTGTTGTGATGGACATGGAGGAGGACCCCGATATTCCTTTGATTTTTGGGAGGCCATTCTTAGCAACCGGTGAAGCAACCATTGATGTGAAAGAGGGAAAGATCAAGTTGCAAGTGGATGATGAGGAAGTGTCATTTTCTATGAACAACGTGGAAGAGTCTCCAAATTGATGATCACTTCTTCAATGACGTTTCCATCTGCATGTGTATATATATATATATAGTTAGACCAACTAAAAAAAAAAAAGAAACCAAGAAAAGATGATTGATAAATTTAATAAATAATAATCACAATAAATTATAACATAATAATTACTTCATTGGATCAGCGGTTTCCACCCCAAAAGCCGAAAGAAAACATGGTTCACTGAAATTAATTATGTAAACTCAGAAGTTGGAATATTATATCAGTGGTGGAAAGATGGGTGGAGGAAGGCTGCTTATATAGTAAAACAGAGGAGGTATGTACGTGTCATTGGAATAGCACATGTGACACTCGTTGGAATTGTTAGAGGGTTGGAATACCACATGTCCCAAACCTTATCTCTTAACGATTAAACTTAATTTCACCCATATATTTTTCACATATACTTGGCCCACTGTGTGCCACTAAATGTATAAAAGGTACCGTAGACGGTGGCGCCTGCGGTGGCGCATGAATCCCACGCGTCGGTGGCCGGCCACTCCAGCGGTGGCGCGTGAAACCCATATGCGCCGGTGGTCGGTGGCTGTGACGACCGCGCGTATGATACACGTGCCGATGGCCTCTTTGGCGCGTGGATGGCGCATGCCAGCGCGCACCAATAATTTATTTTTCCTTCGCTAATTTGTAATTTTGACAACGACCTAAAAGAAATCGTCGCAAAAAACACTGGTGACGACATATAACGTCATTGAAACTAATATTTGATGATGATACTATATTTTTTTACTATTTATTCAAAATAATTAGTGATACACTTATTCGTCACAATATTATTTGGTGATGATATTCATTGTAACTGGTGACGATTATATTCGTTGTGTAATATATTTTTTTTTTACGATGATATATTTTATTACTGTTTACTTAAATAATTAGTGATACACATATTTCATCGCAATATTATATATTGAGTATATTTATTTAATTATTGACGATTATATTCATTAATATAATATTTTTATGACGATTTTATATTTTGTCATTGATTATTTGAAATAATAAGTGATACATTCTTTCATCATCATTATTTACATATAGTGACCATTAGTAATCATTTGTCACTTTTCACAAGAGGATGTCACAAATTTTATAAAGAATTTTTGGCGACAAATGAATTTCATCATCATTATTACACATATGTGATGAATTAAAATTTTGTTATTCAAATAAAATGTGAGTGGTACATTGTTTTGGGAAACTTTTTATGCGAAGATTACACAGGTGAAGTGGTTCTATATTCTATAAATTTAAATAATAGCAGTCATATATTACGAATTCAGTCTTCCAATAATCGAGTAATTTCCTTAGATTTGTCGATAGTATGTGTTTGGTGTTAAATTGCGGTTGTGCTAGAAAGGGTTCTTTGAATTCAATAGAGATAAACGTGCTTGCTCGCCGACTTTAGTGGTTACTAATTAGTGATTCTGATGGCATGATTTCGCCCAATTTTTGCAGATGGCATGATTTCCGTACGTAGCTTCTGCTCCCTTAATAGCATTTTTTTTTTTTTTTTTGCTTTCTTCGTTGTTACTCCTATTCTAGGCTTGAATTTTTTTCTTGTTTTTTTCTGCTGCTCATCTCTTTTCCCCTCTCTCTTGTGCAGACTGTTTGGGTATCTCATTCCCTATATTCTTAGGGCATGTTTTTTACGGATAGATGTTTTTATCTTACGAACCAAATGAGCCCTTAATGGACTGGGATATCAAGTTATATTTCCCTTTTATTAATATTAAAGTTTAGATTGGTTTAAGTGTCATCATTGCCCTCTAACGTACATATTTACAGACTATTCCTAGATTCTGATTTCATTGATTCTATATATATTGATATTTGTATTCTTTTGTGTATAAGTATATCTATATTTGGTGTATGCTTTGACTGAAAGTGAATATAATATTTAGATTCTTTTCAAAAAAATTGTATAAATATCTTGCTACATGATTCTTGGATAGCAATGATTAGAACATTCTTCATGATCTACAAAAACTGATAGTCACAGCGGTGATTTCCTGATATAAAAAATTATTTTCTTGATATTGTTCTTACTTCTTACCAACAATCTGTGATGCCAAAAGATGATGGGTAATTCTCCTTCCTAGTGGAGGCTATATGGGGGAAAAATACAAGGATTTGCATAATATGATGCATTTAATTGAATCTTGAAGAATATAAGTTTGTAAGTTTAGTTAAAATAAGAATACTATGGGAATAAATTGTTTCAATTTATTTGTTCTCTCTCTCAATCTCTTATTTAATTTAGTTAATGTTTGTTTACTCGAATAGAATTGTTGCTCTCTATAATTGTTCAATGTTTACTTTGCAATTGAGAGTGATACTTCTATGATTTCAGTGACTAGGGTTTTGAACCACATGTGTTAATGAAAATTTGTTCTAGATGTTGCTTTTAAATATAATATGGAGATTAATATATCGTTGGCATTGTTATCTTGGAGGTAGAGGGATGGAATACCACATGTCCCTAACCTTATCTCTTAACGATTAAAGTTAATTTCACCCAAATATTTTTCACATATACTTGGCTCACTCTCAGCTACTGTGTGTTACTAAGGGCTCGTTTGGTTCATGTGATTACCTGGACTACCCCTTTAGTCCTAGGTAATATTACGTTTGGTTTGTAGGACTTTGTCCTATGATTATAGGCTAGCCCGGGATTCGAATCTCAGATAATCCCTCAAACTCAGAACTTTCTAGTCCCATGTGTTTGGAGGGATTACATAGTCCCAATAAAGAAATTGATATATTTAACCTCATAAATAGATTTAAAATTACATTTCTATCCTTCATTAATATTTTAATTACCAAAAGAGGAATTATTTAGTTCAAACAAAGAAAATGACATATTTAACCTTATAAATAGATTTAAAATTATATTTCTATCCTTCATTAATATTTTAATTACCAAATACATCTTGCAAATTCAAAATCCTAGATCACGATTTTCATTCTTCATCTCCTTCGTCGCGTTTGTGAGGTATGGAAAGATTTTTGCATTCATCATCTCCTCCTCCGATCATCATCTTCTATAGTGATGCCAGATCGCGTTCGATCATCTTCTATAGCGATGTCAGATCGCGTTTCACAGTTCATGCTCTTCTGATTTTTTTTTTTTTTGCAACAATGAAGACGAAGAGACAACGTGAGGACGACGAAACAAAAGGCAACAAATCGATCAACGGGTAATGTGAGAGTAACAATTTTGTCACTGTAAATTGATTTTCTGTGTGAGTTCTTTGTTTTCATATTTTCAAAAGTGTATGTTAGTACTAATTACATTTAAACAAATATTTAAAATCAATTTATTTAATTGTTAATTTTTTGATTACTAATTAACTTTCCAAGGGTATGTTCTCTAGTATAATATGGTCCCCTACTCTATGTATAAAAAAACGTGCTACATAAATGTCGGCAACAGCTCATAGTAGTACCATATAGAGCACGTGTCTCACGGTACAATTCCAGCGCTGGTCCACCTATTGAAAACTGGAGGAATCACCAGCTCCAATTCTTCTTCATCCCTACCCAGTTTGTGCCATTTATATCTCTTCTCTCAGAATCACAGTGTAGATTGCACCCATTCTCGAAATGGAATTCATCGACAGACCCGGACCATTATCGGGACACAGAGAAGTCGGAACACATAGCTAATATTTTCGACCGCTTTTATATGATTAGTGATCGCCTAAGCGTCTCAAGACTTCGCGAAATATGAAATTTAATTTAAGGGACTAAAGTTTTTTTTGTCCTATAACTTATCAAAAATTTGAATTTGGTCCACATGGATTACATATTTTGATTTTGGTCCTATAAATTTGAAAAAGTTTTGATTTTGGTCCTGTAGTTGAAAAAAAATTGATTTTGATCCTGTAAGTTTGTAAAAGTTATAGGGCTTATAAATCTTTAATCCCTTAATTTAATTACTTAAAATTAGCAACCACTTTCGCGATCACTGCATTTAATTTAGCGAATCGGCTCCGACGATTGTGAATTATCGCGTAAATAAAAAGAAAAAAGATTTATTTTGCCCTTTTACAACCCAAATTAAAGATAAAATACCCTTTATTTAAAATTAATTAGAATATGATTAATTTCAAATTTTTATTCATTAAAACACAACAAATTTAAAATTAAAAAAAACAATTAACAAAGGAAACAGATCTTGAAATGTACACGGCCTTCATCCCTAGCTTTCACAATTCACACACGCCTTCATTCATGCTCTTCACAATCCACAGTCGAAGTTTCCACCAGAAGCCATGGATGAAAACTGAAGCACGAAGCTCACTCCTACGCCGGAATCTAGAAACATCAAGCTAGCCTGAAAATTAACGCAATATGCCATTGAAGCCACTCGCCGGAAACTACAAAAATTTCACTCACTTTTGTTTTCCAGAAATCAAAACCAGGCCTCAACAACCCTTTCTTTTTGTGCGTCGGTTTGGCAAAATTTACAACCGTTACAGGCGATCATAATAATTTATTTAACTGACGTCTCTGACGGTCATTAAATTAATACATTAAAATAGATGGAAAAGTATTTTTATAAATGTTGACCGCATTCAACGGCCGTTAATTTTATAATTGTATATGAGCCTTTGTTGGCTCAGAATAAATGAAGCAATTTCCGCGCCTGGGAAGAATAGAACACGCGACCTCTGTACATCTCAGACGAGGGATTTCATACATCCAACGACGATCAGGGAGTTCCATCTGATTTAAATTAAGAATATACCACATTAGAATTACAAAAAAATTCGCCAGAGTTTCGACTATAAACAAGCATATCCGATTTTTTAAAACAAAAAATCCAATATATATAATCAAACATCAATTACACTACAAAATTCTAACAAATTAAATTAGGATTAATCTCCAATAAAAATAGATATATTCATAAATAATTAATGTACAACATGCAAATAATATTAAACTTAAACGGTAAAAATGTAAAAATGTACGGTCAAATTGAAGCAACGAGCACAATGTGACAATGGACCCGAACGATTACAACCAACACGTTGAAATAATATAATTCTTCACATTTCTGAGATTTTTTAAGGTTTTGGGGGTAAATTTTTGTGAATGAAAAGGAAAGAAGAGGGCAGTGGTTGTTCTATATTCGAAGTTTAGCGAACGCTTTTTTTAATTTACCGACCGAAAATTCGGTCGCTAAATGTAAAAACTGAATCGGGCAATAATTGTCCACCTACCCGCTTTCGGTTTATAATTTTAGCGACCGAAAAAGTGGTCGCTAACATAAAAATAAGTTACCGACCGCCTAATCGGTTGGTAATATTGTTGACTAATATTGACTGACAATATTACCGACCGATTTGGCGGTCGGTAACTTATTTTTATGTTAGCGACCGCTTTTTCGGTCGGTATTTTCGTTGGAAAATTTAGGGTTTGATCAGTAGTCAAAATCGGTCGCTAATCGATCAAAAATCGGTCGCTAATTAATTATTTAGCGACCGATTTCAGTCGGTCGGTAAAAAGCGGTCGCTAAATTCCGTCTTTTTTGTAGTGGTAGTTAATTTTATAATTGTATATGAGCCTTTATTGGCTTAGAATAAATGGAGCAATTTTCGCGTCAAGGAAGAGTTGAACACGCGATTTTTGCCCTCTGGGCATCTCAGAGGTGGCGTGTTCCACTCGAGCACTTGCTGATTTACAACAAAACTAAAGTAGATTATTTGTATATTTAACGCATTGTTGATATAGCCAGCACATCCTTATTTAACCATGAAATAAATATTGGATATGAATATTATGTGAGTTGATGATTTTTTTCAGATTCGATATTTAACTTTGATAAAGAAAGACTCATTGAGATAGTTATTTGATCATCCCAATTCATTAACATTTTCGTATCGACGAGCTATTGACGGGAGAGGCATAGAGAAAGCGGCAAAGACGGAGGCAAGTCACGAGATCTCTCCTTTGGACTATGTACACTCTGACATCTGGGGGCCTTCAAGAACTGAAACTCATGGAGGTGGAAGGTACTTCATGACCATCATAGATGACTTCAGCAGAAAAGTGTGGGTAATCATTCTGAAGCAGAAGAGTGAATCCTTTGGGAAGTTCAGGGAATGGCTCCTTGAACAAGAGAACAAAAGAGGCAGATCCTTAAAACATCTCAGGACTGACAATTGACTTGAGTATGTGTCAGAAGAATTTGAAAATTTCTGCAAGGAAAGAGGCATATCAAGACACAAGACTGTTCCAGCAAACCCTCAACAGAATGGGCTTGCTGAGAGAATGAATAGGACTATTTTGGAGAAGGTCAGATGCATGCTATCAGATGCTAAACTACCTAAAGTATTCTGAGGAGAGGCAGTTAATACTGCTTGTTATTTGATAAACAAGACACCCTCATCTGCTATTGACTTCAAAACCCCAGATGAACTTTGGTATGGTAGGCTGTCAGATTACAATAATCTGAAGGTGTTTGGTTGCTTAGCCTTTGCTCACATAAGGCAAGATAAGCTGGAACCAAGGGCTCTGAGGTGCATCTTCCTGGGATATCCAAAAGGTGTCAAGGGTTATAGATTGTGGTGCCTTGAAGCTGGACACAAGAAGTGCATTATCAGCAGAGATGTGACTTTCAATGAGAAAGTCATGGGATATAGTACATCTGAAAGTTCTCAGGATGCTGAGGACAACCCCATAATCAGACATACACCAGTTCAGGTGGAGCATACAACCAGGATTCGGAATGAAGATCAGGCTCAGGAAAACTCTGATATCAGGAATCCGTTGAGTGCATCAGCAGACAGTGATTCTGAAGATCAAACTGAAAATTCAGATGAGGAGGGTCAAGATTTGAGAAACTACAGTCTGGCTAGAGATAGACATAGGAGAAGCATTCATCCACCAATCAGGTTTGAACAAGCTGACATGATCTCATATGCCTTATCAGTAGCAGAAGAAGTAGAGTATCAAGAACCTGAAACTTATGCTGATGCAGTGACAAGGAAGGATAAAGATCAGTGGATTTCAGCTATGAAAGAAGAGTTAAATTCACTTGAAAAGAACAACACATGGGTTCTTGTGAATAGAACAAAAGGGCAGAAGGTTGTCAGCTCAAGATGGATATTCAAGAAAAAGTCTGAAATTGGGTCAGATAGACAGGAGCTGATCAGATATAAAGCAAGGTTAGTTGCAAGAGGATTTACTCAGAGGGAAGGAATAGACTTCAATGAAGTGTTCTCACCAGTTGTGAAGCACTGCTCAATAAGGATCTTATTATCTAAGGTGAATCAGGATGGACTGGAATTACAACAGCTGGATGTCAAAACTGCATTCCTACATGGAGAGCTTGAAGAAACCATTTATATGCAGCAGCCTGAAGGGTTCATACTATCAGAAAATGAAGGAAATGTATGTTTGCTGAAGAAGTCTCTGTATGGACTTAAGCAAAGCCCAAGGCAGTGGTATAAGAGGTTTGATAGCTTCACGGTGTCAATAGGCTTCAGCAGATGCAAGTATGATAGCTGTGTGTACTTGGAAAAACAAGGCTCTGAGGTACTGACATATCTATTACTCTATGTGGATGATATGTTAATTGCTAGCAAAAGTCTTGGAAGAATTCAGAAACTGAAGGATAAGCTCAGTTCAACCTTTGACATGAAAGACCTTGGAAGTGCTAAGAGAATTCTGGGTATGGATATTATCAGGAACAAGTCAGCTGGAAGGATGTTCTTGACTCAGCAGGATTACATACTGAAAATCTTGAGAAGATTCAATATGCATGAGTCAAGATCGGTCTCTACTCCTCTTGGACAACATTTCAAATTGTCAGCTGATCAATGTCCCAAGAGTGATCAGGAGAAGTCTCAGATGAACAAGATACCTTATTCAAATGGAGTTGGAAGCATAATGTATGTCATGGTTTGTAGCAGACCTGATATTGCTCATGCAGTGAGCTTGGTCAGCAGGTTTATGGCTAATCCTGGAAAGGCACATTGGGAAGCTTTCAAGTGGATAATGAGATATCTGAAAGGTTCAGCACATTTGGGACTACTATTTGAGAGGACTCAGAAGGACAAGCAACCTCTACAAGGTTTTGTAGATTCTGACTATGCTGGAAGCATAGATACAAGAAAGTCTCTGACTGGATATGTGTTTACACTATATGGCACAGCCATCAGTTGGAGGGTTGCATTACAGTCAGTGGTTACATTGTCAACCACTGAAGCTGAGTACATCGCAGTGACAGAAGCAGCAAAGGAGGCTATGTGGCTTAAGGGCATTATCAGGGAATTTGGAATCAGGCAAGATGAAGTTACTGTGCAATGTGATAATCAGAGTGCCATTCACTTAGTCAAGCATCAGGTCTTTCATGAAAGATCTAAACATATTGATGTGAGGCTTCACTTTGTGAGGGATGTGGTGGAAAAGAAGGTGATCACAATACAAAAGGTATCTACTGATGACAATGCTGCTGATATGCTGACTAAAGTCATACCAAGTTCTAAGTTCAACTACTGTTTGGAGCTAGTTAAGGTACAGTCATGGGATGTGCCTTAATACTACTGTGATGTGAAGGTTAGGTGGAGGCATCTCACTTACTTTGAGGTGGAGAATTGTTATGGGTGCAAAGAAAGTGAAATTGAGATCAGATGAGCAAGTACTGCTGATTAACTGAACATTATACTATCAGCTGAGGAAGTCAGCTGATAGGTCTGCTGATGGTTAGTCACCTGATGAGGTCAGCTGAGATCGCTTGAGAAGTCTACTGAAAGTCATCTGGAATATCAGCGGAGTCAGCTGAGGAGGTCAGCTGATGGTAGTCAGCTGAGGTGGTCAGCTGAGGAGGTCAGCTGATGGTGGTCAGAATGATGGTCAGATCAGGACAAAAGGTCTACTGATGATATCAGCTGAGTACTCAGACTCAGCTGAGGACATATCATATCAGCAGACAAGACAAGACAAGACAAGAAAGGAGCATACTGACTCCAAAGTCATGAATTAACTCAGGATCAGTTACGAAGCAGTTTAAACTTCCAAATTGGACAACGGGCAATCAGTTCAACGCGCAAAATCCGGCACTCAACCCCCTTGTCGGATATTTTTCTGTTTTGAACAATTCTTATGCGGACCTTTCTTTTCTTATTCACGCCCAAATCTGTTCTTATGGCTGGGCGCCGCCATAAATTTTGAAAAAAAAATCCTATTGAATTTGGCTTGTTTTATTAAAAAAAGGCCAGGTTAATGCACCCACAACTATTTGGAGAGCGCACACACTTAAAATTATATTTATGATTAATATGCCTCTGATTACTTGATAAACCTAATTATGCACCCACCACTTTTATTTATCAAATTTTTGGTAGTTTTTTTCTGGAATAACACCACATCACGAACTCCAAAGTAACCAGAAAGTAGACAACTCCATATCACGATTATGATCGTCCATCATCGTCATCCCCCTCACTCCGGTAAACTTTTCACCATATTTTTTTAGAACTAGGGTTTGTTTTGAAACAATATTTTTAATATTTTGTTGGTTATATTTATGCATATATATTTGAATATAATTCTATTTTATGTAATAAGTATTGTTATATACTGATAATTTGATGAGAAAAATGGTGTATATTTACTTTTTGTGTAAAATTAGAAAAAATCGTATGCAAGAATTTCAACTCTTGTTTCCTGAAAATGATAAAATTTCAATAAATAAAGCCGAAATTTGTGAAATATTTTGAAAACTTTTACCGAAATTTATACAGGTTTTTTATTTTTTTATCCGAAATTTATTAAAAGTTTTTGACTTTTTTTTTTTAAATTTATACTAAATTTTGACACTTTTTTTACAATTGGGGCGCGACTGAGATTCAGTTTAGAGAAATACTTTCGACGCGGCTCTCGTTTCTGGTGGGTGCACAGCAAAGGAGTCGTGACGGCGGTCGCGGCGATGACGACTCCGGGATGATATAGGGCGATAGAAAGACAGACGGTTTCAAAAGAATATTTCGAGTCCTAATTTTTTTTCGTGGGTGGGTACGCCGTGAAATAGAGTTATGAGAAGGAGCCGTGACGGTGCCGGCGGCGGCAACAGACGCCGGGCGACAATGGGGCTACGGAAACGAAGCTAATTTTGGAAAAATCCTTTTTTCATTGGTGTGGGTGCGTCATTTCCCAATTTCAGAATGAAACTTTACAAATAGAATAAGGGCTAAACTTGTGGAAAAGTTTTGTATGTGTACTCAACAAGTGGGTGTTATTTATCTTGTGTAAAAAAATTTAAAGTATGAGTCCTCTTTATAAAATTATTTTTTTAACTATATATAATTATATATATTTACATATTCAAAATTTTCTATTTTAAAAGTGAAAAAAATCATATCTACCCTTGTAAAATTTATGAAAATTTTATAAGCTAGTCATATTATTTTAAGCTTATCACATACAATAAAGAAAAATCCTATTCTTCCTCCAAATATTTCATGAGATACCAATTATATGGGGACACGATTACAACAAAACTAAAGTATGATATAGTCAGCACATCCTTATTTAACCATGAAATATATATTGGATATGTATATTAATTATGTGAGTGGATGATTTTTTTCAGATTTGATATTTAACTTTGATAAGGAAAGACTCACTGAGATAGTCATTTGATCATCCCAATTCATTAACATTTTTGTATCGACGAACTATTGACGGGAGAGGCGTACGTAGAGAAAGCGGCAAAGTCGGAGGCAAGTCTCGAGATCTCTCCTTCTGGCCTGGGTTTTATGAACAATGGTTAGGAGTCACTGCTGGTCTTATCAACTGATCTGATGGATGATAATAATTCAAATTATTTTATATTAAAAATAAATTTATTTATTAACAAAAAGTTTCAAATTAAAATCTCATAAATAGTTATGTTTTATTATGAATTATATTTTTTAAAATTTTAAGTTCTTTTTTGCTTAGAAATTATTTACTCTTTAAAGTCTTCCGCTGATGTCGGGTGAATTTTATTTTGAAATTTTTATTCATGCCTTTTATTTCGTATAAAAATATTTCAATCACATGAAACATAAAATATTAGTGAAAAGAAATAGTCAAAAGACAAATTTATTGAAATGTAATTAAACTCCCCCATAATTATTCCATCACACGGACAGAGAGTACGGACAAGAGACCCAACAAAGATAATAATAACATATATATTATGACAATAGAAGAACCATCATGGAGGACAAAGCAAGCAAAAGGCGAATTAATTCTTCAGACTTTGGATATTGTTGCAATTATATCAAATGATATCCTTCCAACACAAAGACCTTAATGGATGATAAGCCTGCCTCATCCTCCAAATTGATGATCACATCTTCAATGACGTTTCCATCTGCATGTATATATATATAGTTAGACCAAATAAAAATAAAAAAAAACCAAGAAAAGATGATTGATAAATTTAATAAATAATAATCACAATAAATTATAACATAATAATTACTTCATTGGATCAGCTGTTCCACCCGGCCAAAAGCCGAAAGAAAACATGGTTCACTGAAATTAATTATGTAAACTCAGAAGTTGGAATATTAATTATATCAGTGGTGAAAAGATGGGTGGAGGAAGGCTGCTTATATACTAAAACAGAGGAGGTATGTACGTGTCATTGGAATAGCACATGTGACACTCGTTCGAATTGTTAGAGGGTTGGAATACCACATGTCCCAAACCTTATCACCCAAATATTTTTCACATATACTTGACCCACCATCAGCTACTGTGTGCCACTAAATGTATAAAAGGTACCGTA
>JAPKLY010002156.1:0-10927 GCA_026898435.1 Prunella vulgaris | reverse complement strand
CGCTACTTTTAATTTAGCGATCGATTCCGGCGGTTGCTAATATTCTCGTAAATAAAAAAGGGGGGCCAGACGTGTTCGTACCCGCTATGGTCCAACAGACTACTGGTGTTAGAGTAGTGGTCCATTTAGTATAATTGGTTTTTATAGGCCTGTGAGAATAATGCTTAATTTGTGCCCTTGAGGAATCGAATTGCTAACCTCCGGGTTATCCGGAGGAGATGTGTTTCAATCAAACACTTGCTTCTTTCGTTTACTTTTATATATTTAATTGTATATAAGTTCAAATTGAACATATTTTTTTCTAAAATCATCAAATTAATTCTATTTTATTTCTAAATTTGTTTATATAGATATTTCACCAACTTCATTTATAGAAAAGATATATTAATTTTTTGAATTGATTTCACATTGATATTTTAATATTTGCACTCTAACAATGGGAATAATTTTTTTTAGAACCGTAAAATAAAGATCATAATAATTCTACAAATTAACAATTTAAGGACAATTACTTTGAAAATTTGCAAATCAAGGTCAATCAACCAAACCAACCCCTTATCGGATAAATTGGCCCGATTTAGATTGAAATTTCGGCTGCTTGGCCCGATTAACTTAATTCAAGCTAAATTTGACACCCATTTAGAATTGATTTGACCTAAATTTGTATTCTTTTAAAGTTATTTAATTATTTACCTAACAACCATCCACTAAATTAAAGCTCCACATGTTGATTAACAGCTCTAACTATAATTTTCCTCACCCAAACATTAAATTATCCCCAACCCCAGAAGTCAGAACGACTCTTTACTCAATTAAGTCATTTTAATTATTAGTTGCATACAACCAGGTGGGCTAGCTCACCTGGCCACCTGGCTCCTCACTTGAGTGAGTGACCCGGGTTCGATTCCCTCTGGGAACGAATTGGGAGATGGGAGATATAAGGTTGGACTTGGAGATATGGGGTGTAAGGAGACTTGGTGAACTAACTTAACTACTAACAACTAACATTAGATACTTTAATTTTTTGAATTGAGTTCACATTGGGTGAGCTTGTCTTTTACTACTTTGTCACTAAGGACAGAGGCTGCAAGAGAGCAAAAGCAACAGCCACCTTGTCATATTCTTGCATCCATGGATCCCACCATTAGGAAAAGAAAAGAACTAACATTTCAGGTTATAAATTGAATAAGATAGGAAGTTACAGTTCCAAAGTAAAGTCTATAGTTGTAGGCTTGATAAACTTACAGTTGGACAAGAACTTACAGCTGAAGAGTAACCTGCAGGAGCAAAGCTACAATTCAAAGGATGAACCTACAGCTGATCAAGACCGTTGGTGAATCAAGTACAAGATTAACAAGCGAAGATGCTAGCACACCCTTAATAACTCAGATTAGTGAAGCATTAACTTGCACTCACTAGATAGTATTTAAAGATGTTTTATCAAGAGATTCTGACAGCTTAATGAAGACTAAATTCAAAATCAGAATGAGGACCACCTCTCAATTGTCAGAATTTATAGAGAGTAGGGGGAGCCTTATTGCCAGTATTCTAATTTTATATTTCACTAACGGATAAGTCACACCTCATCCTCTATAAATAGAAGAGAATTTCAGAAGAGGAGAACAACAACAACTCGAGCATTCATGCATTCAACCCTAAGCAAACCTACAACTAGCAAAATATTCTGAGAGCATTTTTTAGAGAAATTTTTCTTTGTGATTCATAAGCTGGTTAGTTAGGATTTTCTCAGTGAAGAATCACACTTATGTTGTTGTTCTCTCACTTATTTTATATTTGTAATATCTATTTAGTATAAATTTCTCTTAGTGAGGTAAAAGTCTATTAGTGAGTAAGTTGTATTCTTAGTGAATAGGTCAAGTGTTTTACCTAGATTAGTGATCTAAGTGAGAGCTATTTCTGAGGGGAAAATACTTGTACAAAGATCTAAGTAATCATCTTAGTTAATTTGGCACCTGAGTGGTTTTTATAATCTTTGACCCACTATAAATTTGCTTATGATATTTACTTATTTTCTGTTATATTGCACATTCATTATAATTCCATTATAGTTACATGCATCATTTTTTATGTCTGTTGCATAAAACTTGTTAAAACTAAACTTGGAATCTACAGTAGTAGACTTGATAGTCACTCAGCTGTAAACAACATTGTTTACATTGATTTTTATTAACACACACACTTTTTTCGCTGCACAAGAGGTTTTTCAATACACTTCCAAAGTGTGAAAAACCACTCTGTAAAGATATCTATAAGTTGCATTTATTTTCTTTTGTTCTGAAAATCTTGCAGCTGTAACTTTTGTGGTAAAAAACCTTGTAGATTTTTTTTAAAACTTTAGGTACTAAGAAGGCTCTAGTATCCTTGTTTTAAAAGTTTGAAAATTTTATGTGAAGTTATTAGAAAATTTATTTTAATAGATTTAGATTATAGCAAAATATAGGATTGCATATTTGAAAACTAATATTTCAGGATAAAATTGAAAACGATAGGAAAGTTACAGTTTGAAAGGGAAGACTACAACTGTACAGTTGATGAACTTACAGCTGCGCAAGACCTTACAGCTGCAAACTTGATCCTACAATTGAAGAGTAAAATTGCGGGAGCAAAGCTACAGCTTGAAGATAGAACCTACAGTCATTCAAGACCGTTGGTGAATCAAGTACAAGGATTAGCAAATGAAGATGCTAGAAGGCCCTTAATAACTCAAATAGTGAAGCATTAACTTGCATTCACTAGAGAGTATTTAAGGATGTACTATCAACTATTCTGAAGACTTAATGAAGTTTAAATTCAAATTCACAATGAAGACAAATAGTACAACCAGTACTATTGTGAGTGGAAGAGAAGGACAACATCACACACGTGAGAGATTATAAAGAGTAAGAGAAGCCTTATCCAAAATTCAAAATTTGGATTCTCTAACAAATAAGTCACACCCCTTCCTCTATAAATAGAAGAGGATTTCAGAAAAGGAGAATAACAACTTGAGCTTTCAAGCATTCAACCCTGAACAAATCTACAACCTGCAAATTTTCTGAGAGCATACTTTGAGAGATTTTTCGTTGTGATTCATACTCTAGTTTGTTAGGATTGAAATTATCAACAAGGCACCTCAACAGGGATACCCGCTGAGCTTCGTCAGATTAAAATTCAATAAACCATCAAACTCTATGCTCCTAACAGTTTCTTTTTTAGCATTATTTAGACTTTAAATGAGCTCAACACAGCAGTAGGTCTACTGTGTGGAGTGAATTCCCTTAAAAAAGAAAAAAATATTAATAAATATATATATATAACATAGAATCAAAAAATAGAAAATAATAATATATAAAAGAACCATACCCAGACTATTGAGAGGAGGTTGTGACAATTGCAGTGCTCTTATTAGCACCATGCTTGCCCCACTTTCGAGATGGTGCAATAGGTCCTTTTATCATTAACATTGGTGAATCGTCATCAAATGACCTATCTGGATTTGTAGTCATTGTATAATTTGCAATAGAAGAAAAAAAAACAGGAATAATTATTGAGTAATGTGTTACAATTGAATAATATGTATGTTACATATCAATAATATGCATGTTAAAACTCAATTACATGTTACTAAAAAGTATGACTACAGGAGCATATATAATTATAATTGGAGTTTATAGATTTTTACGTCCCGTAACTTTGCTCTAGTTTGATTTCAGTTCTCATGGAATACATATTTTGAAATTAGTCATGTAAGTTTGAATTTTTTTTAATTTGGTCATTTTACCTGCTATAGCAGGTAACCTAATAGGTAACACATGATTTTTTTTTAATTTCCTTTTTTTTTTACTAAACAACTATTTAATTATATAATTATTAAACAAATAACACACATATACAATTTTCAATAATTTGACATGTGTAGTTTCTTTTTTAAATTATTTTGCTTTATCATAAAATTTATTAAGATATATATATATATATATAATATAATATTGTGTATATATACATTAATATAATATATAGAAATTATATACGTATTAAGATCTTTTAAAAAAACTGACTAATTTAATTATGATATAAAATTTATTTTATTGATAACACAATACAGAATTCTTTAAACTATAAAGGTAATATTTTTGTCATAATATCTAGTTAGAATATTTTTCTATTTTCAATTATGAGATATATAAAAATTTCTCTTAATCTTTTTCAAATAATATAATATTTTTAATTTGAGTATTATTTAAGTTTCATAACTTCATGTAAATATTATTTAGGTTTTTATATACCTATATTATATATTTTAATTTATTATAATATATTATTTACTATTTGTAACCAATTTTCGCTATTTGTCATGATATATATTAAGGTTATTTAAAATAAGATTTTTTGTAACGAAAAAAATAATATCGTTACAATAACTTATTTTTTTGGTAACCATTTAGCATTTGGTTATAAATAAATTCGTTACAAAAAATGCATTTTTTTATAGTGATAACAAAATATGTGACTGTTTAACCATTGTTCTTTAATTTTTAGTCCGATCCGATCCACAATCCGTCCCAAAAAAATTTTAACACATTTATTTAATTTAAATCATAATTATTATTCATAAAATATATTTAAAGTAATCCATGTGGCGTGAGAAATATAATCATAATAATTATACTAATTATATAATTATTAAAAAATAACACACATATATATGTATATAGACACACATGCACTGTTCATCTTCTTAAAAAAATTCAACTCACAAATGCAGGTATTATTCATCACTTCATCTTCTTTTTAATTTTCTTTTTTATTTATATATGATGTATATAAATTTGTACATGTGTGTCCATGTATATGTGATTGTATATGTTTGTTCTTTTTTAATAATAATATAATTAGTATAATTATTATAATTAAATAGTTATTAAGAAATTAAGTGTAGTATTTATTATATTATAAAATATTAATTAATTATAAAGCTAGATATATACATACATAGCTATATATGATATATGTATGTGTATATAAATGTTCTGTATAAATTAATTATAGTTTGCTTAATTATTAATTAATTATGATTGTATATATATGCCATGTGTTTAGTAAAAAAAAAAGAAATTAAAAAAATCATGAGTTACCTGTTAGGTTACCTGCTATAGCAGGTAAAAGGACCAAATTCAAAAAAAATCAAACTTATAGGACTAATTTCAAAATATGTATTCCATGAGGACCGAAATCAAACTAGAGCAAAGTTACGGGACGTAAAAATCTATAAACTCTTATAATTATATTGAACGAAATACATGTTACTACATAACAGAAAATATGTTACTATACAGTAATATACATGTTATAAATCAATAATATACATGTTACAACTCAATAATATACATGTTATTAAAAAGTATGACTACAGGAACAAATATAATAATAATTAAACTAAAAGGATTACATGTTACTAAATAACATTATATGTGTTACTAAAGAACACAAAACTATGTTACTATTTATTATTATACAGTAATAATATTTGTTACTATATAAGAATATTTGTGTTACTGAACATGAAACATCAACTAATCCAACTTAAAACAAAAAAACAGAGCATTAACATGAAACGAACACAAAAAATAAAAAAATTAACTAAATCACACATTTGAGCCAAAACATTTAAACCATACGACCATGCATTTGAATTATACGGCCTACAAAATGATCGATCATACACTAGTCTATGCAAATCACATTGAAAGAAAAAAGAATCTTCGTTCACACATAGATTAAGAAAAAAAATCGAGAAATAAAACATAAATAACCTAGGGTTTAAAAATGTAATGCCCCGCATACTTATTTCTTTTGCATATAGGTTTGTGTGTTTGTGTATGCTAGAATAATTTTGAAATTAATCCTTTTATTTGTTTAGAGCTTTAGTCCTTTAATTTTATGTATGGTTTTAGTTCTAAGAACTAATTGGGCTTAAGTATAGAATCAAGTTAAATGTTGGACTATTCGAATAAAAAGGAATGAAAATAATACTCCTGCCGTCCCAGAGGTGTTTTCACCTTTGGGATGACACAATTTTAAGAAAAGTAGGGTGATGTGTAAAGTTATATTATTAAAATAATAAGATTAGTTAGATTGAATGTAAAAGTAATGGCATTTTGTGTAAATATGTGAATATTGTGAGGATAAAGTTAAAGTAATAGTTTTCATTTATAGGGTGTGAAAACAATTGTGAGACGGACGAAAAAAAAAAGTGTGAAAACAATTATGGGATGGAGGGAGTATAGTATAAGAATAGGTATTTTATTTAAATTGTTTTAATATTCTATTTATGGGAATTAGTATACTAAGAATTAATGTGTGATATTGTCTTATGAAATTAAATATTGAGGATCAAGATTATTAGGAATTAATATTTTGATTTTGAATTTGAATTGAAGAGGCCCAACTACCACAGCCGGTTCCTTTACAAAATTCAACCGGTAATTACTTGGGCCATTTTCTATTTCAATTGAAAGGCCCAACATATTTATTTAGGCCAAGTTCTGCTGAATTGAGGAAAAGGCCGTGTGGTGGAAATATTCTTTTGGAGGGCAGTATATAATATATATTCTGGACGTGAGTAATTTGAGGGAGAATGACGCATTAGAGTAGGACGGCCAGTAGGTTTTGAGATTTATTTTCTTCGCAGTAGGTTTAGGGATTGAAAAACAAAATTCTTTGGTTTGATTATTTTTTATTTTTATTTTGGGATTTCTAGTGATTTTGGTTGCCTTGGTTAAATTTTAATTTGAAGTTGAATTTAAATTTATGCAAATTATTTTCATTCAATTCATTTTTAGTAGTCTTATATGCTCAATCTTTTCACATTGATATTATTTACATGATTTTGAATATTTTACTCCTTGCTTTTAATCCTAATGTTTTTTGTCTCATTTATTTTTGTTTATTGATTAGTCATAAACTAGTCATTTTGCTTTGGGCGAAGGAATTTATGAACCATTATAGTATTTGTCTTCAATTTCTTTTATAGGTTCTCTCATTTTAATAGGTTGCTGATACACTTAAAGTTTAATTTTTATTGATTAATATTTGAGTTCTAATCATAACAATACGAGAGTTGAGTGAGAAGGATAAGGGTATTTAGTTGGTAGTAATAGATTCTTGGTTTAAGGGATAAGGCTCATATGACATTGAGAGATGCTTAGGCGTTGAGAACAAGACTGCTAGAGTGTTGATATGAATGAGAGTTCTATTTCAGCAGGACGTGGCTTACTCATTAGATAACATTTATAAAGGAATTTTAGGCAATTGATTGTAATTGGTATATAACGGAATTCACCTGAAGCATCTCATTATTCCTGCACGTTTTAGTTTAGGTTGTTATTTTCATATTCTTGATTCATTTCAATTTCTGCATTTTAAGTAGTAGTAGTAGTAGTAGTAGTTAGAAACCAAATTTGAAAATTTAATTCTTGTTATTTAATTCCACCACACAAGTATTAGATTGTCTCATTGCTTTCCGTGTATTCGATATTTATAATTTAATCAACTTACCACTACACGATCATATACACTTATAAAAAAGTGTATTTGTGTGCGATCACAAATCGCTAGTCACGCGTGACGAGGGGCCATGTGAAATACCCACCGAAATAATATATACTCACTCCCACTCCCAGGGATTGCAAGTATCTCCATGCAAGTAGCAAAGTAAATTTTTAATTGTTGTGGATCAATATATCATGAATATAGTAACAAATATTTGTTCATACAGTAATAGAAATTGGAGAATAAATATGTGTTACTATTAGAGCAAATGTGTGTACTATCTTATAAAATATTTTTATTTTACATATATTTATTTGTTTTTATAGAATAAATAATTTTTCAAATAATGCAAGAGTAAAATGTGAGTTACTATAAGACCAAATATTGATTATTCACAAATATTTATTTATTTTTATAGAAAATAATTATTTTTTTCATATAGTAACATATGCATTACATGAAACATATACTCAGGTTTAAAGGGATGATGAATAAATTAAGAAATACATAATTATTCTCATAAAAATATATTTTGCCTATATAGTAACACAAATTGGGTGACAAATATATGTTACTACTAGAGCAAATGTGTGTTACTGTCTTATAAAATGTTGTTATTCTACATATATTCATTTGTTTTTATAGAATAAATAATTTTCACATAATGCAAGAGCAAAATGTATGTTACTATAAGAATAAATATTGATTATTCACAAATATTTATTTATTTTTATAGAAATAATATTTTTTCATATAATAACATATGTATTACATGAAATAATATATCTAGATTAAAATGGATAATGAATAAATTAAGAAACAAATATGTATTCTCATAAAAATATATTTTGTCCTTATAGTAACACACATTTGCTCATATAATAACACAAACTGGGAGACAAATGTGTGTTACTGTAAGATTAAATGTGTGTTACTATATGTATAAATATTTATTTATAACATAATATTAAATGAATATATTTTAATCAACACAATATATAATTTAAAAAATAAATACTAAAATAAAATTTTGAAAAAAAAGTATTTGAAGCTGTTGGCGTGGGGTGGCGAGGGGCATTAGTATGCACAAGGATGAAAATATCGCGGATATATCGCGGATATATCGCAAATTTTGAGTATGCGATATGGATATTGGGGTACAATGTATTTTTTACAAAGTATCGTGGATATATCGCAAAATATCGCAAAATATCGATATCGATATCGGTTCACTCGTAGTACAAAATTAATTGAAAATCGGGAAATATCGCAGATATATCGCAAAATATCGCACTACATAAAAAATCGTAATTTTTTCTTTTTTTATATTTTTATACAATTTTCAAATGATAATATTTTTTAGAAATTGTATATTCTTTCATATGCTTCTGACACACATTCGAGTTCACAATTTGGTTGGAATACTCAAAATGTGTTTCAACATTCATTTTCATATCAACAAAATCATTGGGTTAGTGCACACTATCCAATCTATGGTGAAACAGTTGGAAGAGATAGAGAAACATATGAATGACATGTGCATAACTATATGCAGAATTATTCTAATGCAATGAGTTGGTACCAATATTGTTTGGACAAAGATGGGATTCCATCTTCTATATTTGAACCACATAGGTCATCATTTTGGTACTAAATGTATTGTATCATGTAATTCAAATCATCTTTTATTGTATTATGCATTATATTATTAATTAATTAATGTCAGACAATGATTATGTAGTTCATTATTTATTTATTTGCTTTAAACATGTCAATTTTTTGTGATCTTAAATAAAATATATGCATAATAACATGCTATAATAATCCCTAAAAGTTCATATTAAATTTTCAAAATTTTAATAAAGTTTTCGTTATTTTTTTATTTTTTTTTTGCGATATCGATATGCGATATCGATATATCCATCGATATTTCCGTAAATTTAAGGTTGTGATATTATTTGCGATAGCGATATTTTCATTCTTGAGTATGCATGGATTGGGGAGGGGCATTAGTATGCATGGATCGTGGATGGGCATTAGTATGTATGGAATGGGAAGGAAACATTATCAACACAGACGCGCGTGGCTTCCTGTTCTTTTTTTTTTTTTTATATATATTTAAAAACTTCTACAATAAAAATTTTTATGCAAGTGTTAATCAAGAATTAAATATTATAGTTGAAATACAATTAAGGGAATATGCAAGATTTGGTTAAGCTTGGCAATTTTTGGGAGCCGTAAGTTTTGACCTTATTTAACCTTCTATTGACCGAAATTTTTAGAAGATTTGAGTGAGGAGAGTTTCAATTTTCCCACATACTCCGTATGGATGGATTAATCTAAAATGAACGAATTTTTAAAAAAATACATATAAGAAAGCATATATTTCAAATTAAGAATCATAAAAAAAATGAGAAATAAGTGAAAAAGTAAGAAGGGATAGAGACAAAAATAGATAGAGAGGAGAAATTTCAAA
This sequence comes from Prunella vulgaris, assembly GCA_026898435.1. Classification (NCBI taxonomy): domain Eukaryota; kingdom Viridiplantae; phylum Streptophyta; class Magnoliopsida; order Lamiales; family Lamiaceae; genus Prunella; species Prunella vulgaris. Next base: position 900 of record JAPKLY010002156.1, on the reverse strand, counting down.
TGATATGATTTTGAAGTGGATTTAGAATTTCTTCGTTTTAATCATAACTTAAATCTAAGTATTTATATATTTATGGAGAGTGGTGATTATTTGTGTGTGAAATCCACGAATTTCAAATCCATCCATCGAAATAGAGCCTAAATAATTCAAGGTGTTGAGGCGAGAAAAGTAGAGGACGCAATCGAGGTTCAAGCTTAGCCATTGTTGCGCACACATTTCTCTTTTATATCATTTTTCAACACATAAGGTGGGGGTTAGTGAACAAAGTTTTTATGTTGAATTGGTTATTTAAATTTATGTATGATGTGTGTTCAATTGCATGTCAAAGTTAGTCACAAGTCCAAGGACTTTGTGATAAGGTGACCTAAGTCCAAGGGCTTAGTAGCACAAGTTATGAATGGTTACACAAGTCCAAGGGCTACATAGCAAAGTATATTATTGTGGTGTATATATAGTCCAAGGTCTATTCCATCGAAAGAAAGTTAAATGTGTTTATTGTTTATATGTCCTGATGTCCGTTTATTTAGCTTTCGAACTCGTATATATGTCCCCCATTGAGTGAATTATCTCTCACCCCATGTTCATCAATTATTATTCAGATTATGATGGTGATGGTCTTGGAGAGGAGGGTGGCGAGATGTGAAGCTTTTGAAGTTTATGCATGTTTTAAATTTTACTAGTTTTAATTCCATGTTATTCAATTCCTAGTTGATTAAGGGTTTAAGACATATGTTTTATGCTATGATCTGAAGTTATGTTATGATTTTGAGGCAATAAGTATTTTAATGAAGTTTGAGTTAATGTTTTATGAGTATAATTAGATGTACATGTTAATAGAATTAAAACAATTTAATTGCATGTTAGAATTAATGGGTGAATTTTATGAAATAGGTAATTAGT
>JAPKLY010002155.1:0-28715 GCA_026898435.1 Prunella vulgaris | reverse complement strand
TGTCCTTTTGCGCGTTTAATGAGGGATATTATGGGATACTATATATACTTCATGTTTCAAATTTCTTAGATCATTCTCTACATTCCACACATCATCCCACTCACTCTCTAGATTCTTAGGAGTTAGAGGTAGTTACTAGGTGGGTTACTTAGATTTCTTCTTACGATTTCATCGATAACTTTTGATCTACCGTTTGGATCATCGATCCGTTTATTCCTGCACTCTCGTCATAGCGTGGGCTACATTTCTACCGTTTGAATTTCATTTTCCATTGTTTGATCATTTTCTAGCTTTCCAAGGTAATTAGTATCTTTACCAATTTCATTGTAATAGGTAAGATTTTGTATTCTCTATTCAATTTCAGTATTATGATGATTGTAGTTAGTTCAATTACTCATTTGTCTACACAATTAGCCATGGGCTAATACCTTTATGTGTTAGTGTATGATTCCTATGTAGTAATGTGGTGTTAATGTTGATCTTATGAATGCTATGAGATGTTGTATGATCAATTCTCTATATTGATTGATTGTAAGATTGCTTAGCATGTATAATTGATTAATTGGGCCATTAGGGAAGTTGCTTCATATGAGAATTGGACTATTTTCCTAAATATTCTTGTTATTAGGCCAAAGCATGCTAGGTGTTTGATAAAATTCTTAAGATAATGAGAATTATCCTTAGTGAATAGAAAGAACAATAGGGGACTCTAATGTGTATCTAGAGAGACCTTTGCATGTTAGAGAGGCTTGCCAATTGATTGTACAATAGCTCATTGCATGATTAAGTGATACAACACCATGTGAAACATAGGATAGTACACTAATGCATATCTCTCACAACTTGCCCACTTTGCACCAAAGTGATAGGTAGTTTACTTTCTTAACAAACTAGTAGACATCAATCCCACTTTTATTGCTTTGTTGAGTTTCAAATTTGAACAACAATCATACCTTTCAATCTCCCATTTCCTTGTGTTCGATAAATAAACTTGGTCATCTTGCCACGACGATAACGATCACGTGCACTTGCGTGTAGACACCATTTTGGGCAATCAAGTTTTTAGCGCCGTTGCCGGGGAGACGACTAGTTGTTGGGTTTGTTTGTTGTTTTCTTATTTTTTATTTTTTATACTATTTGTGAGAGGTTTGATACTTGTTTTTTTTTTGTAGGTATATGCACACAAGGAGTCAAGGGGAAGACTTATTACCATTTGAATCGGATCTTGAGAATAGCCTACGAAGGAGAAAAAGAGAAGCTAGATTGAATCAAGAGAATATGGAGAACAACATGAATGAAGCTAGAGATGAGGTTAGAGATGAAGAGCTATTGAGACAACAAGTGCATCATGGTGATGAGCACTTGGCTCAAAGGGAGGTTCCTCAACCACAACCACAACCACAACCTATACCACATCCATAGCAACCTTACCCACTACAAAACCAACCATTACACCACCACTATCCACCACAATTTTCTAACTATCACAATTACCCTATAAACCAACCTTATTACCCACCACCACCTCATAACTATCCATATTACCCATATCCACCACCACCACAAAATCCTAGACCACAAATTTTCCACCCACCTCAAAACCTAAACAATGAACCACTACTTCGTGATTACTTTGAGCCAAGGGTGAATGAGTTCTATGATGGTATTGAAAGACCACCTATTGATGCAGAGAGTTTGAGCTCAACACTAATCTCTTGAAGATGTTGAAAGAGTCACCTTTTGAGGGATCAAGCGATAGAGAGGATCCGAATGCTCATCTTAGCAACTTTATGGAAATTTGTGATACTATCAAGTATAAGAGCATGTCGGACAACGAGAAGAAGCTTCGTTTCTTCACCTTTACCTTGAAGGGACGAGCTAAAACATGGATTCGATCTATGAACCCCAAGACTGAGACGTGGGAAGAGTTGAGTTCACAATTCCTAAAGAAGTTCTACCCTCCGTCTAAGATGCTCAAGGCAAGGGAAGAAATCAAGAACTTCCGTCTAAAGGAAAGAGAGACTATTTCTAGTGCTTGGGAGAGGTATCAAGCCTTGTCCACAACATGGTTTGAGAGATGAGGATATTCTTTTAACATTTACTATTAGATTACATAAAAGAGACAAGAATTATTTGAATTCTTGTGCCGGGGGGTCGGTTTGGACGAGAACGGTTCGCCAGGTGAATGAGATCATTGAAAACATCGCAGCCAATGATGTTTTTCAAAGGGAAGCGAATGTTGGAACGGGTGACCGAGTTTCTGTACTTGAGGAAAATATGAAGAATATGATGCTCATGGTCTATGGAGGACAAAATCGAAACCAAGCCCCTACTCCGATGCAAGTAAGTGTAGTCAAAAGTGTTCCTACTCCTACATCTTCTACCCAAGAGGAGGTGAGTTATATAGCGACCCCAATACAATAACTCATTTCCTAGCAATCAAAGGCCCTACATTGCTCCGCCATTTCGACAACAAGGAGATCCTTATCCTAATCAAAGCAATCCGCCATACAACCCTAATCGGAGGCACGAAAACTTTTCATACTCAAATCACAAGGGAGCAATCCAATTACCTCCCGGGATTGATCCGGGGTCTATGCCACAGAATAATGAGGGTAGGGGAAGCATGGATGACACTTTGACACTAATCTTAAAAAAAATGGAGGACATGAGAGTGGAAATTGAAAGGCTAAATAATGAGACGAATAAAAAGTTTGATGATTTGTACAATTCACAAGGGAGTCAAATCAAAAGCCTTGAATTCCAAATGGGCCAACTTGCTACCACAATGAGTCCACATGTCAACAAGGGTAAGTTTCCTTCAACTACCGAACCTAATCCGAGAGAGCATATTAATGCAATTTTTACTTGTGTTGAGTTGAAAGGTGAGGTGTTGAAGAGTAATGCTATTGAGAATTTCCATGATGAGTTGGTGGAGGAAGCTATGTGTAGCAAGGGGGTAGAGTATTTTGTGAAGGGTGATGAGAGTAGAATGGGGGTAGTTGAGAGAATGGAGAAAAAGGATAGGAAAGTTGAGGGGGTTGGAAAGATAGGGGGTGTGGAAAGAAAGGTGGAAGAATGGAAAGTGGAAAAGTATGTGAAGGTGGAAATTTTGAAAGGGTTGAAAGATAAACTTGACGATCGATTCAAGAAGTTCTTTGAAGTTTTCAAGAAGTTGTATTCCAATATGCCTTTTCATGAAGCTATTGAGGAAATGCCAAATTATACAAAGTTCTTGAGGGATGCTAAAGCAAAGAAGAAGAAAGACAATGAACCGGAAATGGTTAAGCTTATTCATGAGAGTAGTGAGTTGATACGAAAACATCTACCTCAAAAGCTTAGAGATCCGGGGAGTTTCATTTTGAGTTTCCACATCAAAGGGAGTAAGAAGATGAAGGCCTTGTGTGATTTGGGTGCAAGCGTAAATATGATGCCACTTTCTATTGCCAAGAGGTTGGGTTTGCATGACTTGAAGCCAACAACAATGGATGTGCAATTGGCCGATAGTTCTAAAGTGAGACCTAGAGGGGTGATAGAGGATGTGGTCGTTCATGTGGGTAAGTTCATTTATCCCGTTGACTTTGTTGTGCTAGATATTGAGGAAGATGTTTAGAGTCCTATCATTTTTGGGAGACCTTTTCTTGCTACGTCGGATGCTTTGATTAATATTAAGCGAGAAGAGGTTACTCTTGGAATGAATGGTGAGAAAACTACTTTTTCAATCCATGATAATTCCAAGAGTTCCCCAAAGAGGATTGGAGGAGAGGTGAACAAAGTCATACGAGATGAGATGGCAAGTGATGAAAAGGTAAAGGTTAACATTCTTGATCTTAAGAGTGATATTCATGAGATTGATCCTTTTGAAAAGAGAAAAAAAGTGAATATAGAAGAGAAAAAAGGGGTGAAGAAAGTGTTGAAAGGAAAAAAAAATTGGAGAAGGAAATTGAGTGAGGTAAGTCACTCAATCCTTATTGATATTGATGTCACTTGAGCTTCATTGAGTCCGGCTAGGGGACGTTAAATCCAAGCGCTAAGTAGGAGGCAACCCACCCTTAGATCCTTTTGGTATCCTTTGTTAGTTAGATTTTTGTTTTGTTTTCATGATTTTGGATTAGGAAGTAAGTTGTGATATTTTCACTCTTGATTTTTGCTTGTGCTTAATTGATTGTTTGGGGGAGTTTATATTGATATGGTAGGATTGGTGTTGGATAGTGTTGTGCATGATTATACTTTGGTGTGTGCTTAATTGCTTAGCTTATGCCATATTTAGGGGTGGATGAAATATCAAAAATACCGGTATACCGCACTTATCGTATCGAAAAATATCGAATTTATCGAAATTTTCAGTATACCTAAATTTTCGGTATGGTATGGTATCGTATCGAAAATTTCGATACGGTAACGGTATATAAATATAGAAATTTCGGTATACCGCGATATACCGAAATATTTTCGGTATATTGAAATATTTCGGTATACCGAAAATATTTCGGTATATCGCAATATACCGAAAATTTCATATTGAAAATATTTTGGTATACCTAAAATATTTCGGTATGTCACGGTATACCGAAAAAATAAAAAATTTCGGTATACCGTTGTCATACCGAAATTTTCGGTATGAAAATGGTATGATTTTTTTCGGTATCGAAATTTCGGTATATCGAAATTCGGTATACCGAAATTTTCGGTATGACAACGGTATGATATTTTTCGATATCGAAAATTTCGGTACGGTAACGGTATGGCGAAAAAAATTTCGGTATGCCGTACTGTCCACCCCTAGCCATATTCATCATTCTTTTCCAAACTTTTAGGATTTACAATCCAAAAAAGTTTGGGGGGTGTGATCATTCTTCATATGGGCTATTTGATATTGATTGGTGATGTTTGTGGTGGTGAAAAATGGTTTGAAGTGGTGTAGGAAATTTAATTTCGAAATTGAGAAAAAAACAGCCCTGATCGAGTGGTCCAGAACAAGCGTCCGAGCACCGGTCTACAGGCGATCGAGCAAATTGCTTCGACTCTGGCGAAAAATAGGCGCTCGGTCGGTAGGCATGGTTCGTTTCTGAGCAGCCGCCTTCAGCAGTCTGAGCGGCTCTGGGCACGCGATCGAGCGACAGCCCTGAGGTGAGTTTTCTTGTCCATTTTTCTTGTTTCGGCCACATTTTCTTCCTACACAATTGTACACCATATTCCACACACACACACACACATTTTACACCACATTCTTGCACACACACTTTTCCAAAATACACGAGAAGAGGAGAGGAAAACTCTTGGAACTCAAGCTCTACATTTCTACTCTTCACTTCCTTCTATAGGTATGTTTTCTATACTCCTTCTTACGCACGCTTGTTTGCTTGCTTCCTTTTCCTCATGTTAGTTTGTTCTATTTTAGATTGCAATGTTGAGCTTAATTGTTGATTCTTGTTGTATTTGCTTTGTCTTGAGCATTGCATGATCTTTTCTTCACTCTTTACCAAACTTTTTAAACCCTTGGTCCAAAAAAGTTTGCGGGGGTGTGTTCGTTTCGTAAATCTCATTGCAATGCTATGCTTATGTTAATTCTTAGTGTTCCTATGATGTTTTGGATCATATGCTTATTTGATGCCACGTTTTGCTTGTTGATTATTGCCATGATGTTGCTATTTGAGAGTAGTGTGGCATGAGATATGCTTATGATTGTGTGGATGATGTAGATAGTGCATAGTTAAGTGTAGTGTGTATATTGCTTAATTCATTTTTTGTCTATAATGTAGTTGATTCTTTGATGCTTGATACATGATTGGTGTGTACATGTTTGATATGAGATGAGTCATGATCACCTTAACCCGTGAGGTTTGAACCTATTATGCCCATTTCAATCTTGAACGGATGATATTTCGTTGATGTGAGATCCACATGGTGCATTTCCACTCTAGAACTTGATTTGAGTCTTGTTTGAGATCACATTTTGTTGAGTTGTCAAAAAATGATTTGAGGCCATCTTTGATTTTATACGAGTCACTTAGCCAAATTATCCATGCCATGATATTGACTCCGTAGTTAGCCATTTTGTTCCTTTGGCCTTTTTCTTTGGCAACCTATGATTGTAGCATGATTATCCTTCATTTTGAGTCTTATTTTCCCTATGACTAGTGGAGCTTAAATGAGGGTATGAAGGTTACATGTGCTTTGAAAGCAAGCTTGGTGGATGTGATGGTGAAGAAAAATGAAAGAAACAAAAGATGAAGATGGGAAGAAGAGCTTATGTTCCTAATGTGTTGGTAATGTGATGCAAAAATTGCAAAAGAAAGGAAGTGGAAAAATTCTTGAAAGGAAGAAGTGTTATGTGCTTGAAATGGTGTTGCAACTTGATCACTTGCAGCCTTGTTGATAAAAGGATATAAGCTCGGAGATTAAAGAACAATTAAAGTATAAACAAGATTAAAATGCAAGCTTCTCGTCCACATGCTCGCCAAGATGCTCGCCGAGGTGCTCGCCAGAGCCCAAAGGCAACCAAGCAGCAAACCAACATGGCTACTCTCCAGTTGCTCGCCCGGGTGCTCACCGAGCTGCTCACCAGTTGTCCGCCCAAACCTGAAACATGACGAAGCAATAAGCCCATGAGACTGAAGCCAAGTTGCTCGCCAGGTTGCTCGCCTGCCTGCTCGCCACCCTGCTCGCCTGGCCCGGAGGTGCAAGGCACTAAGCCATGAGGACAAGCCCAGGGTGGTCGCCCCTTTGCTCGCCACATTGCTCGCTTAACTGCTCGCCACACTTCTAGGAAGGGAAACACAGGATGTTCAAAGAACCTATAGGGAAGGCGTAGGTCATTAAGGGTTAGAGTTAGTGGGGCAAGTCACTAAGGTGGTGACAAATGGAGGACACTTGTCACCACCAGAGGCCACATGGCCTATAAACGTGCCACATCACCCTTAAGAGGGTATAAATACTTGTAATAGCCTCATTTGTAAGGGATCTGAAATCCTAATACAAGAAATACATTACATAAATTTCTCTCTCTATATCAACAATTGGCACAACAATTACAAATTATATTTTTGATTATTGTTTGGGTAATTCCTAAGAGTCATTAGCCACATAATATATCTGATTATTAGAATTGCTCAACAATTTGGCGCTAGAAGGAGGGCTCCCGAACCTCCGTCAATCAAAGGATTCTAAATTCGTTCTTCATTTTCTCAAGAAAACCACCCAAATTCTAGTAAGTTCTAAGAAATTCTTCAACCGTGAGTGTTTCTGAGAACTCGTTATCTTCGAGAACACGAGCTAGAAAAGAATTCCCGAAAGAGTTAATTTCCCCAACACTACTTTTGCCAAAGATGACAAGACAAATGTACGAAGCTTCCCACGATGAATCTCGTACTACCTCGATGAGCCGAAGATGGAAGGGAAAGAAGCCTTCCGGACGTCGTCAGATGGAACAAACCCGAGTCCCGGCATTACCAGCGGCCCCGGAAAGACCCCAGATTGAAGCTACCATCGAGTCGGTGGTTAGAACTCCGGAGGACATCGAGAGGGCGATGGCTACCCTCAGACAGATGCAAAGGTAGCAAATTATGGTGGCGCGTCAACCTGTAATTCAGGCAGCCCTAACAGAGACCAGGCATGAGACCCGTACGAGTTATCATGCCCAGGAAGAGGAGGCTAGTAGTAGATGAGTCGCTCCGGTGAACTCAAAAGGCAAACAGAAGATGTGTGACCATCTGGGGCCACAACCTCAACGCTCAGACCAGCGACCAGCTGAGCGAGCAGAGGGGCGACCAGCTGGGCGACCAGGAGTTCATCTAAGATACCAGGAGGGATCACAGGGTGATAGACACAATGTGACGAGCCATCGGACTGGGAGTGGAAGGTCCGAGCACTCCCAGCATCAAGAACCTTGTGAGTCTGATGTTAGGCATCAACGTAGGCCAGTCCAGGAAAGGTTGAGGAGGCGAGCGTCCGAGAGGTTAGGACCCAATGCCGCAAGTAACCTCCAACGACCGCACCGAGAGATCGCCCGAAGTGAGGGACTGCCGGGGGCAGCACGTCATCATGAGGTGCACCAGGAACAGCCTCGAGGAGGGGGATCATCCCGGGGGTCGTCAATTCTAGAAATAGAAAAGTTGAAGAAAGCTGTGGAGGACTTGCAACACCAGGTGGCCATCAAGGACAAGGTTGAGACGTACACGTCACTTCCAATTTCACCACTGTCATCAGTCATCCTTACAACACCCATCCAGAAGAAGATACAGTTTCCCTCATTAGTGTTGTACGAAGGAGAGTCTGATCCCAAGGTCCATATTTCGAAATATGCCGACTACATGATCTCAATGGGAGCATCAGACGTGACACAATGTCGAAACTTTCCCTTAACTCTTGGAGATCGTGCACACAGATGGTTCTCAGCCTTAGCACCAGGGTCTATCCATTCGTTTGGCCAGTTGACCCGGGAATTCCTATCTCATTTTTCGGGATTCGGAACATACTTGACACAAAAGCACCGACTGGCCAATATATCTCAAGGGGCAGAGGAGACCGATCAACAATATCTCCAACGTTTTGACAGAATTCTGCTGGAAGGAGAGTCTGTCAGCGATGACACGAAGGTTGTTGCGGTCATGGCAGGACTGTGTAAAGGAACAGACCTATGGAAAGAGATGCATCTAGCTTGTCCTAGTACATATGCCGAGTTCCGCCACAAAGCCGGTGTGTATGTTGCAATGCAAGAAGCAATGGCCAAACAGTTGGGTTCAGAGGCTGATGACAAGAAAAATGGCAAGAAGCCTAGTGGTAGCGGTTACAAAGCTCCGAAAAAATTGAAATCATTTGAAGAGACAGCGGAGTACAAAGAAAAATTAAACCAAGTATTAACTACCACAATCGACCACGTCTTCACAGTTGTGAAAGACCAGGACATGTTAGCCGCACCCCGGAGGATCAGGCAGGATCGAAGCAAGTTAAACCCGAATAAATTCTGTGCATATCATCAGAGTATCGGACACTTCACCAGTGAGTGCCGGGATCTTCTGAAATAATTATGGAAATTCTACGAGGATGGAAAGCTTGCGGATTTTGTGAAGAAGGCTCCGGGGAAGAGACAGCGATGGCCAAGGCAAGAGGCCTCGGATGATGAGGATAGCGATGAGACAGAGAGGGCCCCAAACAGACAAGTGAGGAGAGGTCCACCGGCAATGCCGACACATCAGGAACCTAACCGAGAGATCCTTGTACTTGAAGAGATTGGTTCGGCTGGAGGTATGGTGGATGGCCGCCCAACATCGAAAAGACAAAAGAAAGTGAAAATTCAGGCGGTCAATCATGTCCAGGAGACGGGGTCCGGATCAAAAGCATCAGCTAAGCCAACTGCAGACTTGGTTTTCTTACAAGCAGACCTCGAAGGGATCCTTACACCGCACAATGACTCCCTGGTTATCAGCACCAATATCATGAACACGAGAGTACACCGACTGCTAGTGGATACTGGAGCCTACACGAACATCCCGTTCAAGAAGACACTAGACCAGTTAGGAGATTACGAATCCTATATAGAGGATTGTAATCACAAAATAGTGGGATTCGGAGAGGCTGTGACCGTCCCACTAGGTGTAATAAGACTGTCTGTAGAACTTGTAGCGCTTGAGGACCTGGAAAGGAGGATGACAAGGTTGCACGATTTTTAGTCGTAGATCAACCATCCACCTATAACGGGTTCCTCGGCCGCCCTTTTATTTCTGAATTTAAAGCCGCATGTTCTACTTACTATTACTGTATCAAATTCCTAACTCTTAGGTTGCAGGTACGGTCAAAGGGGATTAGAAAAAGGAGCGTGATTGCTTACTAACCCTGAAGAAACCTGTGAATCAGGTGTTGGTGTTTGAAGATGTGATATCACAACCCTCTCCAGATAAGCCAAACATTTTTTATGCTATCTCCATAGACACCGAGATGATGGAGGTAGATCAAACACCAGAAGAAATGGAGGTAGACGATATCCCTCAACAAAACCAACAGGTTGGAGGACAAACAGAAGATGGCCCGGGAGTTCAAGATCACATTCCAGCAACTGTTGCCGAGGCAAGTAAGGACATGGTGTTAGCAACTAAAAATCAGATAAATGCATCGGAGGACATCGAACCTCGGTTGGGTTATGAGCCAATCCCAGTGGGGATGGACGTACACCTCGAAGGGCCCATTGATGACCCAAGATGGAAGGATAAGAAGCGACGCGCCACTCCAGTCGAAGAGCTCAGGTCCATACAAGTTGATCCCAACAAAGAGGATTCAGAACTTTTTATTGGGTCGGAGTTGGAAGAACCCTACAGGAGCAGAATGGAAGGATTCCTTCAGGCCAATCTCGATATGTTCGCATGGTCGCACGAGGATATGACGGGTATACCAATGGAGCATGCATGTCATCGTCTAAATATCGATCCCACGAAGAGGCCCATCCGCCAGAAGAGAAGGAAGTATGGACCCGATAAGTATGAAGCATTGACTGGCGAAGTGAAGAAGCTATTAGACAATAAGCTCATAAAGGAGGCGCTATGTCCTCAGTGGGTGGCGAACCCTGTTCTGGTCAAGAAACCGAACAGAACGTGGAGGCTCTGTATAGACTTTACAGACCTCAATGCCGCGTGTCCGAAAGATAACTTCCCGTTGCCCCACATAGACCAACTGGTGGATAATACAGCGGGTCACGAAGTAATGACATTTATGGATGCCTTTGCAGGTTACCATCAAATTGCCATGCACCCGGCTGATCAAGAACATACAACTTTCTACACAAATAAAAATTTATTCTGTTGGAAGAGGATGCCCTTCGGGTTAATCAACGCCGATGCCACGTATCGAAGACTGGTCAACAAAATGTTCGGCCAACACCTTGGTGATACTATGGAGGTCTACGTCGATGATATTGTGGTAAAGAGCCTTAGAAAGGAAGATCACCTGGAGCACCTCAAACAAGCTTTCGACATCATGAGAGCATATAACATGAAACTCAATCCAAAGAAGAGCAATTTTGGGGTGCAGTCCGGCAAGTTCTTGGGACATCTGGTAAGCCAGCGTGGAATAGAGGTCAAATGTATCTTAGATATGGAACCTCCAAGTGATGTACGAGCCGTCCAAAGACTCACGGGATGTCTCGCGGCATTGAACAGATTCATATCCAGATCCGGAGACAAGAACATACCATTCTTTGAATCCATCAAGGGCAAGGGTATCTGCAAGAGAACCGGAAAGAGCAATTACGTCTGGACCGAGGCTTGCCAACAGGCGTTTGAAGACATAAAAAGCTATCTCGGCAACCCCCAGATCCTGTCAAAGCCCGTCCCAGGAGAAAAGCTATATTTATACTTGGCAGCATCTGAAGTGGCCATAAGTTCAGCCCTAGTACGTGCGGAAGGTAAAACACACTTGCCGATATACTATGTCAGTCAGGTGCTACACGAAGCTGAGCTGCGATATTCCCCAATGGAGAAGCTGGCATACGCATTGGTGATGAGCGTTCGGAAGCTCCGACCTTACTTCTTTGACCACTAAGTGGAAGTCCTGACGATGTTTCCCTTAAGGCAAGTCTTACACAGACCAGACACGGCCGGGCGATTGCTAAAATGGTCACTCGAGGTCAGCCAATATGGTATAACCCACGCTTCCCGAATAACGATCAAAGGGCAGGCTCTAGCAGACTTCATAGTAGAGCTAACATACCCTCAAGATCCGACGAGGGGACATATATACCCATGGCACCTCTACGTAGATGGCTCAGCAACAAGTTCCGCAGCCGGAGCAGGTGTCGTCCTTGTAAGTCCTGACAAACAAGTATTCACCTCAACAATAAGGTTCGACTTCCTAGCAACCAACAACGAAGCTGAATACGAAGCACTTATTTCGGGGTTGAGACTAACATTAGCTGTGGGGGCAACCAGACTTCAAATTTTCGCAGATTCGCAGCTAATAGTATCTCAAGTCCGAGGTGAATACGAGGCGAAGGACCGGCAAATGATCATCTATCAAAAGATCATCGTACACCTGATATCCAAGTTCGACCAGGTGTACATCGAGCAAATCCCCCGGCTAGAAAACACGCAAGCGGAAGCTCTAGCTCGGTTGGCTACAAGCACCGGAGAACCAAGCATCTCAGAGGTGGTAGTCACGAAGCTAACTAATCCTTCAACATTTGATTATGTTAATCAAGTGTTGAGGAGGGGGCAACAAATAGTCAACAACCAACAATTGACTACTGATGATTGGCGGACACCTATCCGCAAATACTTGTCCAATAAAGAACAGTCGGGAGATCCATGGGAAGTGCGACAAATTGTGAAGCAAGCTGCTAGATACACGATGGTTGAAGGACAGTTGTACAAGAGAGGAATCTCGCTCCCATTGCTCAAATGTCTCTCCCAGGAAGAAGGGCAAAAGGTGTTAGAATAAATCCATGAAGGAATATGTGGAGGCCACGCCGGGGGGCAAGCCTTAGCCTACAAAACCATTAGGCAAGGATACTATTGGCCAACATTACGAAAGGATGCTATTAGATATGCTAAAAAATGTCTGAAATGTCAGCAGTTTGCTCCAAGTATCCATACCCCGGCACAAGAGTTAAAATCAGTATATAGTCCATGGCCATTCGCTAAATGGGGTATCGACTTGATCGGCCCATTCCCTCATGGAAAAGGTGGAGTAAAATTTGTAGTAGTAGCCGTGGATTATTACACTAAGTGGGCCGAAGCTGAAGCGCTAACAACTATAACCCAAGAAAAAATGATAAGCTTCATTTGGAAAAACTTAGTATGCAGATTTGGATTGCCACAATCGATAGTCACGGATAACGGGAGACAATTTGATGGGAGTAAGTTAAGAGATTTCTGCACATCTTGGGACATCAAGAAGCATTACTCCACACCATATCATCCTCAATCAAATGGACAAGTCGAAGCCGTGAACAAGATCCTGAAACACATCCTGAAGATCCGGTTGGAAGAAAGAAAAGGCAGTTGGGCCGACGAACTGCCAGAAGTCCTATGGATTTACAGAACATCTTATAGGACAAGTACCGGGGAGACACCATTCACCATGACTTTCGGAGTTGAAGCAGTCATCCCGGTGGAAGTCCAACATCGGACGTGGAGGATAATCAAGTATGATGAAGAAACAAATGAAGATGATATGGCAGTGGAGAAAGATCTGATTGAAGAAACAAGAACCTCAGCAGAACTAAGGAATGCAGTCTACAAACGACGAGCAGAAAAGTATTACAATTCGCAAGTCAAGGATAGAAAGTTCAAGGTCGGCGACTTGGTGATGAGACGGATACTGGAAGTTCAGATGGGGGTGTTTGGTCTAAAATGGGAAGGTCCGTTCAGGATAATAAAGAGTTGGCCGAATGGGACGTATGACTTGGAAGATATGCAAGGCAACCCTTCATCATACACTTGGAACGTGGCACATCTCAAGAAGTTCTACCAGTAAAAGACTTGTAAAGATTTTTCCTTTGAAACCTTGCTCACCCAACATGTATAGGGGCAAGCAGGTTCGGTTCGGATATAGTCAAGTCTGTAAAGTCATATTATGTTGAATAAAGAAGATGTTTCCTTTCAAAATGGTGTGTCGAAAGATGTCTCAAGTTATAAGCTCGAAAGACCTACGAGTCCAAAATAAAGGCAAGGTATTGAGACTAACCCTGCGGACATAACAGACAAAAGGGAGTCCTTACCAATCAATAAGCCTACATAAAAAAAGATGGAAAATAAAGGTGTAAATTTGCGATTCCGTAAAAGGAAAAGTAAGACGAATCAATGAAAACACCATACATAAAAATGAGCAATAAATAACTTAAACACAAACGTTACTGAAGACATAAATAAACTCGATGAAAAGGAAACTGCATATTCATTAATGTCAAAGAGAGTTCAAGAACAAATGGGGCGCCTTCGAGGGCGAGGAAGCAAAAGATAAGTAAAAACACCTTCCAAGGGTGATAGAGCAAAAAGGCTACAAGCTAAAAAAAAAAGCAAAGAAGCAAGGCAAAAAGAGGGCCAACACCCTACTGGTCGCCAGCTTGCTCGCCGGCCTGCCCGCCAACCTGACCAGCCTGCTCGGCCACTTGCTCGCTGAGCTGCTCGTCTGCCTGTCCACCGGCACCTGAAGGAGAAAGACCAGGGATGACTTCGAATGGGGATAGACCCTCAGTGTCCACCATCGCATCGTCCTCAGCATCAATCTAAAGAGGCGGATAGTTTCCACCAATGATCTTAAGCGTGGGAGGCACGACACTCAAATCAACTCCCATACCCTCGAGGTCCCCGATATCTCTACAACCAACCCTTCCTTGAGAGGACACTCTGTAAGGAAGTCGATAAACTCTTTCTTCAGGGCCGTCCAAGGGTCCTCATTCTCACCAACAGCATGGTGATAGGCCCGGAGGTTCTCGGCGAAGGCATACACAAACCCAAAGTCAGAAGACTCAGCTTGGATCTCAGCAACGGCCTCGGCAGTATAGCAATCTGTATGTGCAGCCCTTGTGCTCCGCCAACTGAGTCCGAGTAGCTTGGAGTTCTCTCTCCAGCTCAATAACCTTCCCACGAGCTACCCGGCTCTCCTCCAACTGTGCCCGGACACTTGCTAGCTCGGCCCGGAGACCCTCAGCTTCAGCTCGGGCCCTCTCAGCACTTGCAATCGCCGATTGCTCGGCGTCCAGAGAAGCCTTAGCTTTAGCTTCAGATGTGGCGACCTTCTTTTTCATATCATCCCTCTCCTTCCTCAGGGTGTCATTCAACACCGCGTATGACTTCTCCAACGTCACAGCCTGCTCAATGGCATGCTAAGCGGTGATAAGAGCACTACTCGAGTGATGCATGGCCGTGCGGATATTATCGGTCAACGACTGGTGCTGGATGATGGCATCTTGGGGTTGAGTCCAGTGGCGGACAACGGACTCGATGGCTCCTCGAACCGAGCCCTTGAGCTCATTAAGAGTCTTCGGGGGACGGGCGAGTGCAAACTGGTGAACCAACGGACTGCGATGCTGATAACGTGAAGGGTCGTACCTGCTTAAAGGGCCATACAAGAAAACACTCAGAAATTTTAGTGTGAAGTGTAAAGATATTAGAGGTATGAGGGTCATACCCAGCTGCCCGTTCCTGGTCCCATCCCAGGTATGTGATGTCAGTTAACTGACCGATCGAGCGGATAGATGCGGGGGCAGTCGGTGTGCCAGCATGAATGGGAAGTGTGGACTCCAGAACATCGGCCCGATCCGAACCTCCCGAGCTCGGAGGCCTTGTAACCCTTGCCTTTTTGGCAACCTCGCTTTCACGCTGAACGCGTGAACCATCACCCCGTTGTAATCGTTGGCTACCACAACTCGGGGAGTCACTCGGAGCTTGCCGATCCTCGGTACGAGGAGCTCGAGGAGGAGCAGTGGATCGTGTGCTCGGACCAGTGCCAGCACCCTTCTTCGCCTTGGCTGCCTGTTGAGCAGCTAGCACAACAGATGAGGGGTCTCTTTTGGTCCTCGCCATTCCAAACCTTTGATTTAAGATCCTGAAGGAAGGAGGGATGACAATAGTGACCTCTACAGCAACAAGCATCAGAAAACATAAAGAGAGTTAGAAAATTTTCATAAAATTTCAAAGTACAAGACGAAAGCTTATAAGGGCTATACCTGCGGGACGAGCAACTTGAGCTCGTAGATGGTGAGGAGTTGTGATCAACCCCGAGGCGATGCGACAACTGGACTTGTTCAAATATTTGAACGTCCTATCCTTCTTGTTCCGGTGGCAAACGAGGATGCAAGTAAATTTAAACTCCTCAGAAAGACTCGTCTTCTTCCAACGCTGAGGGACCAAACCTGCAACACGAGAAACAAGGGACATTAGATACTATAACGAATGCAATATTCAAAATGCAAACAAGTCCTACGCTGCAACTCGCCAAACTCAGTAGGGGACATAATACGTCCCCCAAGACCCTCGTTGTTGTCCGGAGCACGCCAATCCCCACCGATGAAGAAGAACTGTTCCTTCCAGTCCCTCACTTTGTTGGGTAATCCTTCAAGGATCTTCATGTCACTCCTCGCCTTCAGGTAATAGTAACCCTGGCCTTCCTCGGAACACTTGCTGAGACAAAGGGTATAATTCACCTCTTGAGGAGTCAGGCGATCCTTGTACTTCTCCAAGGCAAAGACAGTACAGAGGGATATCAAGTATGTCCAAGCATTGGGTGTCAACTGTGTGATCGCCAAACCCGTCGTCTCCAAGAAACGACCGATGAGAGGATGGAGAGGCAACATCACACCGGCAGCCAGAGTGTGTATGTTTATTGCTGTCAGACCCTCCGGGGGGCAATCGACTCTTTCCTTTTCCCGAGGAGCGTACATCGTCACATCACAAGGGATGTGATACTCTCTACGGATACTGTCAAGGTCATCCTCGTCAATAACACTCACTACAGTGTTTGCCTTGTAGGGGTGCGGTCACCTTTCTCAAGTTCCCAGTATTGTCGAGGAGGAGTCAGAAAATCAGCAGTATATCGGTCATAGTATGCTCTCCAATCGAACTTTTGAGCAACACCTTCGGGGATAGACCTCTCAGACATATGAGGATGCAAAAAGCCAACAGACTCTAACCATTCAGTGATGGAGTCATCACTGTCATCACTACTGGAAATGACCTTCACATTCTCTTGGTCATCACCATCAGGGCGAGCAACAGGCTGCTCGACTACCTGCTCGCCCGGCTGCTCGCCCATCTGCTCGTCTCCCTCCTCCAAGGGGCGTTCCATCTCCACAACCTAGGGGTCAGAACCCGCAAGATGGACCGAGGAAAGACCGGCGATTGGACCACCTTCCCCCATGTCTTCATCCATTGGCCGTTTGCCCAAATTCCGGTGAGAAATGGTCCGACTTGAAGATGACGACATGGATCGAGAAAAGAGGAGAAAAAGAAAGTTGGCCCTACGGATGTGCTAACTACCGATTGCAAATATCACCGACAAGATTCCGATCAAGAATTCCGGTGGAGAACCCGATGAACAAGTGCAGGAAAAGAAGATTCGAAAAATTAAGAGAAAAAGAGGATAGCACAAATAAGATAAATTGCAAGGCAAAGTGAATAGTAGATTACCTTTGAATAAAAGCCTCAAAATCGTTCGCCGGAATAAGAAGGAGCAAAGAAGTCACCGGAAAAAGCTTGGAAGAATGGAACGCCGAAAATTTTAGAAAGTAGGAGTAAGTGAAGAAGAAGATGAATAGTGATATGAACCCTACTTATACATTCGGGTAAAAAGAGAAAGAAGGAAAAGTTTCAGGGGTTGTTTTGTAAGAATTTAAAAAGTTTTGAAAAGGGGCATGACTTTTCGTGGTTGATTGGCACGTGAAACGAGGAGACACCTCATTTTTCGGAATGTCACTTCGATTGTCAAGAGAGAGGGCGAGCAGAAGGCCGAGCATAGAGTCGAGTATCACGCTGCTCGCCAAGCTACTCGCCTAGTTGCTCGCCTAACTGATCGCTAACATGACAAATCAACTCCAGCATATACTTTGATGAAGAGAAATTAAATCAAAGCAAATTCTGAGGGGCAAATGTTGATAAAAGGATATAAGCTTGGAGATTAAAGAATAATTAAAGTATAAACAAGATTAAAATGCAAGCTTCTCGTCCACATGCTCGCCAAGATGCTCTCCGAGGTGCTCGCCAGAGCTCAAAGGCAACCAAGCAGCAAGCCAACATGGCTACTCTCCAGTTGCTCGCCCGGGTGCTCTCCGAGCTGCTCACCAGTTGTCCGCCCAAACCTGAAACATGACGAAGCAATAAGCCCATGAGACTGAAGCCAAGTTGCTCGCCAGGTTGCTCGTCTGCCTGCTCGCCACCCTGCTCGCCTGGCCCGGAGGTGACAAGGCACTAAGCCATGAGGACAAGCCCAGGGTGGTCGCCCCTTTGCTCGCCACATTGTTCGCTTAACTGCTCGCCACACTTCCAGGAAGGGAAACACAAGATGTTCAAAGAACCTATAGGGAAGGCGTAGGTCATTAAGGGTTAGAGTTAGTGGGACAAGTCACTAAGGTGGTGACAAGTGGAGGACACTTGTCACTACCAGAGGCCACATGGCCTATAAACGTGCCACATCACCCTTAAGAGGGTATAAATACTTGTAATAGCCTCATTTGTAAGGGATCTGAAATCCTAATACAAGAAATACATTACAGAAATTTCTCTCTCTACTTTCTTATCAACAATTGGTACAACAATTACAAATTATATCTTTGATTATTGTTAGGGTAATTCCTAAGAGTCATTAGCCACATAAAACATCTGATTATTAGAATTGCTCAACAAGCCTATCTTGGGAAAAGTAGAGATATTCTAGCTAGGTATCTTGACCTCTTGCTCGACTAGTATTATAGTCACTTCTATCCAAAAATATTCCACCCTTACCAAAGATCCAACACTACAACCAAATAAAAGTCCTCTTTGATTTAATGATGAGTTACTTGTCAAGTGGTGGAGAATTTGAGACTTTTATCAAGCTTATGGTAGTGGATGTACTATGAGTGATACACTTCCTAGTGAGGATCTAGACTCATTGATTTGATCTTGTGTGCATTGATGTTTATGTAGATGGTTGATGAGATGACACTACATTGTTAGATTGCATGAATTAGGTGATGTATATATGGCATTTGATTGTGTGCTTGATGCTTCATAGATACAATTATTCCCCTATCTTATCGCTTCGTTGCTCGAGGCCGAGCAACAATCTAGTTTGGGGGTGTGATTAGGGTCATAATTGCATGTTTTAGCATCCATTTCTACATAGTTTTGAGGTAATTATATTCATATTTGACCCTAATTTGGTATAAATTGTGCTATTGACCCTTTGGTGGCAAGAAAATGTGCTTTGTAGGTAAAAACGAGCAATTCCCGACTATTGGATAGGAGATGATGGAATCCGAGCTCATAGGGATGTTTCTAGTACTCAATTGAAGACCCTAGGAGGCCTAGACGAGCCGTGAGATCGAATATGAAAAAGTCGAAATCGGACGTCAGGACGTTGAACTATGATCGAGTGCCCCATGAAGGACGATCGAGCCAATGACCTTCTACGACCGAGCAGAAAATCCTTGTACGCCGGCAATCCTATCGCTCGACCGCCCATCTGCCGCCGCTCGACCGGTGGCCGTGGAAGCCGTCCGAGCGCCGTGTCCGGAAAAGCCATTTTCGGGGGTAATTCCGTCCTTTTACGCGTTTAATGAGGGATATTATGGTCCAAGCCTATGGGATACTATATATACTTCATGTTTCAAATTTCTTAGATCATTCTCTACATTCCACACATCATCCCACTCACTCTCTAGATTCTTAGGAGTTAGAGGTAGTTACTAGGTGGGTTACTTAGATTTCTTCTTACGATTTCATCGATAACTTTAGATCTACTGTTTGGATCATTGATCCGTTTATTCCTGCATTCTCGTCATAGCGTGGGCTACATTTCTACCGTTTGAATTTCATTTTCCATTGTTTGATCATTTTCTAGCTTTCCAAGGTAATTAGTATCTTTACCAATTTCATTGTAATAGGTAAGATTTTGTATTCTCTATTCAATTTCAGCATTATGATGATTGTAGTTAGTTCAATTACTCATTTGTCTACACAATTAGCCATGGGCTAATACCTTTATGTGTTAGTGTATGATTCCTATGGAGTAATGTGGTGTTACTATTGATCTTATGCATGGATGCAAAAATCGGGCTAGGCGGCCGCCTAGGCACCGTCTAGGCTCTAGGCGGCTTCGTCCCGACCTGATTTTTGGGAAAACGGTTAGAATAGGCGGAAAACCGCCTAGGCACCGCCTAGGTGGCTCTAGGCGGCCCTAGGCAAGAGAGGTGCACAGGCGTAGGAGGACGAATTTCGACAGCGTGGCGTGGCCATAGACGGCAGGGGGTGCATCGCGTGTGGCAGCGCGGAGGCGAGGCTGTCTGATGCAGCGCACATGCGTGGGAGGAGGCGGCGGTTGAGGGGGAGGAGGCAGCGATGCCTGGCCTCCTGGAAGAAGAGAACAAGAATACAAGAGTATAATAGATGGGAGGCGGCAGTTGAGGTGGAGGAGGCAGCGCCGCTGAAAATCCCTGGAGGAAGAGAACAAGACTACAATGTGGATAAGTGGGTTTCTAAAATTTTAGGTTTAGATAAAGGTCTCATGGGCCATTAATGAAATTTTGGCCCAACTTTCTCATTTATTTATTAGTCCATGGCCCAACTTTCTCATTAATTAAAAAAATTAAAAAATAATAATAAAAAAGTAGGTGGCCTAGGCGCTAGGCGGGTAAAAAATGCCCGATTTTCAATTTCCGACTTCTATAACCTTGATCTTATGAATGCTATGAGATGTTGTATGATCAATTCTCTATATTGATGGATTGTAAGATTGCTTAGCATGTATAATTGATTAATTGGGCCATTAGGGAAGTTGCTTCATATGAGAATTGGGCTATTTTCATAAATCTTCTTGTTATTAGGCCAAAACATGCTAGGTGTTTGATAAAATTCCTAAGATAATGAGAATTATCCTTAGTGAATAGAAAGAACAATAGGAGACTCTAATGTGTATCTAGGGAGACCTTTGAATGTTAGAGAGGCTTGCCAATTGATTGTACAATAGCTCATTGCATGATTAAGTGATACAACACCATGTGAAACATAGGATAGTACACTAATGCATATCTCTCACAACTTGCTCACTTTGCACCAAAGTGATAGGTAGTTTACTTTCTTGACAAGCTAGTAGACACAGATACCAATCCCACTTTTATTGCTTTGTTGAGTTTCGAAATTGAACAAGAATCATACCTTTCAATCTCCCATCTCCCTGTGTTCGATAAATAAACTTGGTCATCTTGCCACGACGATAACGATCACGTGCATTTGCGTGTAGACACCATTTTGGGCAAACAATGAATGATAACACTGATTTAGTCACTTTACAGAAAATCTTGAAAAAATGCAAAGGGTAACATGTGATACTGTTCTCTTACCTGCAAAGATGATGATAATTAGAACTGCAGAATCCGAATTAGGGTGTGGTAATACAAAGGCAGGCAGATAGCTCGGCTATATGGTATATGGTGATAGGTTCATCTTTAATGCTCTCCAGAATCTCCATCTTGTAGGGTTCATTGATGGCCATAATCCTCTTTTCAGCTGGTAACTTCTTCTCTAATTAAAGGCAAATTCTTACCAATTTGTTTAAACCCTTATATTCTTTAAAATAAAATTGTTCTTAATAATAAGCAATCAAGAGTGGCCAAATTGGAAAATCGAGTTGATGATTACTATATTATGTGTCCTTTAACTAGAAATAGGGTTGTAGTTGAAGTTATGAACCATAGATTTAAAATTTTTATATGTATCATGGCTTTAGCTAAGTTGACTAGATTTGTGATGGAAACCAACAAATACAGACTTATGCATTTGATATCTTTAGTTGTAGGAGATAAATATTTTTTTGTGTATGCAACCATAGAACACAGGTATATCTCTTGTTTAGCTTTACATAATTTAAAAAGATGTCATGTTTGTTGAAGTATGAATTTGTAGTAGATGGTGTCATTACTATTTTGAGTTGAGAATGGAACAAAAGTTATCTGCTTTTTGTTCAAAATTTGTTGTTTGATTCTGATTTAGAAACCTTTTTCCACTGTTTCATTTGAGTATGATACCATTGAGTTTGAAATTGAGTATGACAACGATGCTGAGCAGTTATTGGCTGACATGGATTCAAACACACTGGTCGTTGCAGACTATTTCTACTCAAGAATATATGAAAGCAGAATTTCTTCTGATGATAGGTGTACACTGGTTTTTTTTTAGACTGGAAGTTAAAGATGCATGCATTTATTATTCAGAGAACTTGTGGCCTGGAAAAAGTTATTCAGGGGACTTTAATAAGACTGGTCGATTTCCTTTTCTTTAACCTTATGAATTTGTCAGGCTTGATGAAAGATTTTATTTTGGATAGAAATGTATTAGTATATCCCAACTCTTTTGAGAAGGACCTTACCTTGGAAGAGAAAGAAGCAGTACAACATCACTAGTTACTTTTGTTTGAAAAGAACTGAAAATCTGAGTTTTGTGGAACCAACACTATTTATTAAAATGAATGCTGCAGGAGAAAGAGCTGTGTGCTGTGGTGTGGGGAGATAAGAATTCTATCAGACCATGTCAATGGGAATTCTAAGTGGAAACATAAACAAGAGTTATCCCCTCTCCAACCTTCATCCTCCCAAGGTTGATCATATGCTTATCAAAAGGGAATAATTAATGCTCAAACATAAATTATTTATTTACAATTACACCTTAGGACCCCGATATTATTACCTATAATTGAGTTGTTCACCCCCTATTCACTTATTTTCTATTCACCACCTATAATTTCTCAAAATTAACCCTTATCATTATATCAATAAAATTGTTGGGGGTGAACAAGTAATATCCAGATGCTTACTTCTACTCTTTAACATTATCATGTAGTAATTGGTTTCTTGGGTTTTTTCACAGCCCAATTTGTGCACTTTTTATTTATTTATTAAATATAAAGTGTTTATTAAAGCCGACCCAAAAAGTTGAACCACATATGTGTATATCAATAACCAATAAAATTATAAAGTTGATTCTTTTTTTTTATTTAACCATGAATTTAGTAACTATAAATAAATTTGTTATTCAAGCAACCTAAAGTGTCTAAGCAACGTGAGATGTTGAAAGAAAAAAAATAAAAATTCCTTCTTCTTAATTAAAAAATAATTATTCTCAATTTCTTCAATTTAAATTGATACGACAACGTTTTAGATGTTTAAATAATGTTGGCTTACAAATTTGTTAAGAGCGTGGAATTTTTTTAAGAGAAAATGACCTCATTTCCTAGTCTGAAATAATACGTTGCCATTGTCCATCGTAATTCCTTGGCAACTTGCAATTTATGATTATTACTATTATTATTATTATTATTATATTATTATTATTATTATTATACATATTTTAAGATGTTATTGTTATAATTATATATATATATATAGTTGATTGAAAAATAAGCCACAACTTACAAGGCCCACTTCTCCATGTTTCTTGCTAAATATAACCTAACACCAAAATAAAGGTAATGACTTAGCTACCCTTTTTCATCTTTTTCTTTTCTCCTTCAGATTGATTTTAACATTTTAGATAAAGTATTCTTAATTAACTTTTTCCTTAATTTATTGTTATTCTTTTTCAAAATAATTTAGTAAGAAAACGTGCAAATGCAGTTAGAATCTTATGTTCTAATTTAATATTTCATATTATGTTATATTAATGTAATTATTACACATTATATATTAATTTGTAAAAATTATTTATATTATTTAATATATACATGTATTAAAAAATAAAAAGTTTTAACATTTGATTGAAATATCAGAATCGAAATTATTAGTACACTATATAATTTTTTGAACCCCTCCCACTAATAAAATTAATATTTCCCATTTTTTAAGGGAAGAGTTAATATTTTGTAATAACCATTAAAATTAATATGTTTATATAACTCATAAATATATTTACTTTATATATATATATATATATATATATATATATACTAAGTATGTAAACCCGCGTATTACGCGGGATTATTGAAAAAAATAATTTTAATATAAATTATATTATGTGAATTAATACATTTTGATTTCTTGTATATTTATATATAAATTTATTCAATAATATAAATCTATAATTATATAATTTGAGACTATATTATTCACACAATATTAAAATATAATTTGAGGCTATCTTATTCATACAATAATTAAATTTTGTTTCTAATCGAAAATAGTGTATTACTTTTGTACCAATCTATGATTATTTCTAAAATTTTATTATTATATAAATATGTTAAAAGAAAATCAAGAACATATCAAAATATATGATTAAAAAAATCAAGAACATAATATTTTATAATATAAATTTTAATTATTATATAGGTATGTTAAAAGAAAATCAAGAATATATATAAAAAATGTTATTAAAATAATCAAGATCAAAATATTTTATAAAATTTATTTTGTTAAGATTTATTGAGTTTATATACACGTGTATTAATATATATATATATATATATATATATATTTACGTGTCTGATTTCTTGAATCTAACATATACGTGTATCAATGATTTATACATGCACAACACATAAACAATATTGCGGTAAATAAATTAAGTACTTAAAAAATATGTACACATTCACAACGCATACGCAATATTATTTCTATAACATCTTTGGCTCTAGAATTATAAATAACTTACTGTGAAATAACTTACGGTATGTATGACACAGACACAATGATTTTAATACGAACCTGCAATTAAAACTGAATATAAAAAAATAATATCAGAATATTTAAAACATGAAAAAAATATTAAAAAGATAAATAAACAATTCAAACATAATATTTTTTAAATCAAATAGATCTGCAATTGTAGCAATTAAATATTACCTAAAAACCATGAAAATTGTGTAGCAATAGAAAAGAAAATAATTCAAACATCAAAATTTTAACTATTAAACGCAAGAAAAAAAATATTAAAAAGACAAATAAACAATTCAAATATCATAAAATTAAAATTATATACATATGGATAACACATACACAATATTATGCTCTAAAATAAATCTGCAATTCAAACATCAAATAAACAATTCAAACATCAAAATTTTAAATCAAATAAATCTGCAATTATAGCATCTAAACGTTACCTCCAAAAGAAAACCACGGAAGTTGTGTAGTTTTAGAAAAAAAATATTATTTCACCAGATTATTAAATTTGAAATATGAACCTGTAAAAAAAATGTGAATATTAGAATACGACGAAGAGAAATAAGAAAAAGCAAGAAACGCACGAAGAAATAATGTTAAAAGATATGAACAATAATATTTATGGAGTTGAAATTTATAGAAGTATAGAAATTAAAATGTACGGTCAAAATTAAAACACTTAAATTATAATTAGGTCGAGATTAATTCTTAATGCCAGAATGAATGAGAATACAGGAAATTCGAAATCGAGCATTTTCGTTGATTTCATAATTTCGTCTTTATATAATATTAAGATATATATATATATATATGGATATTAACATATTTTAACTTCTGTGTATCGATATAGTTGTAGTTGTACCATAATTTAAAATAAACTCCCAACAGTTTTAATTTTTTTTGTGCTCGGCGTTGGACGGAATATCCCGCCGTAAGCTGCCGGTAAACCCTACTGAGGCAATTTCTGTTCCCCTCCTGTTTTACACTTACCTCTGAGTAAGCTTTCTTATTTTTTTTATGGTGTTAATTTGTTTTTAATTACTGATGCCAATTTTGCATTTTGTACTGTGGTCTTAGAATTTCAGATTTAACCCTACATTTAGTGTGGATCTGAAGTTAATTTTTGCGGATCAGTAAACCTTCGTGTAGCCTGTGACTGCGTTGTTTCTGAATCTCGGTAAATTTTAATTTTTCGTGTTACTTTTCAGATTGTTTAGTTGGAGCTCAAAATTGGTAAATAATGACGTCTTCAACAACCTTTTGTTTGTTGCTTTCTGATGTTTTGAGCTAGATCTTTAGTTGAGCAGGTGATTGTGCAAAAAAAAAAAAAATACATGATTTTTTTTTTAATTTGAATTTTGATTTGAAGTTCTTTTGACTAAGATAGACCTTCCTGAACTTACTGCTTTGATCTTGTTAAATAATTTGTTGTCTGATGATTTGTTGGATTTGGCTAGCGTGTAGAGAGCAATATTTGAACTTTGGGATTGAACTGTTCTAGTTAAGGGTTGAATTTTGAAAATCATGCATGCTTTTGCAGTAATTATGGCTTGAATTGAACAATAAATCATTCAATTAGAATATTAGGGTATCCAGTAAAAACGAATGCTATTTTATGCCATTTGTAGCGTAGTTCTTTAGTTAAGCGAGACGTTTATGCTAAAAAATAGGCGTTATCTTATTTTTTCCGTGTAATTTGATTTTTGCTTGACCTTTTTTTACTAAGATAGACTTTTTTGAAAGGCAAGCGTACTGCATTTGAAAAATAATTTTTGATCTTGTTAAATAATTAAAAGTCACCGTACTCTAATGATTTGTTGGATATGGCTTGCTTGTGAATGTCAAGATATTAACTTTGTGTTGATCTGTTTCATTTAATGGTTAAATTGGACAATAATTCATGCTTTTGCACGTAATTAAGGGTTAAATTGAACAATAAATCATTCCATTTGAGCATTGGGTATCATTTTTAAATCGAATAATAACTCATTCGCTGATTTTGTGTTATTTATTGTGTAATAATTTCTATATTTGAAAGAGGATATCTACAATTGGTTTCCATAAATGCAGTAAATAATAATGGTTATTTTCAGAAGGCAACGTGGATCGTTTTCCAGTATACGGGGCTTGTAGTTCTTCACTGGAAACTTCAGTGTAGTTCTTTTGGTTTGAATCTGGATTTGAGATGGGATCCAACGTAGATGAAGCACTAAGAATGAAAGCTAAAGCGGAAAAACAGTTCATTGAGAGAGGCTTTGATGGTGCAAAGAATTCTGCTTTAAAAGCACAAATGTTGTGTCCTGAAATGGAGGGTATATGTCACAGATGGTGGCCACGTTTGAAGTCCACATTGCTTCTGAGGCAAAAATCAACGGAGAAGTTGATTTCTATTCAATTCTTGGAGTGGATCCATATGTGGACAAGTCCAAACTAAAGAAACAGTATAAGAAGTTGGCATTACTGCTCCATCCTGATAAAAATAAAACCATTGGAGGTGATGGGACATATAGACTTGTCTCAGAAGCATGGTTGCTTTTATCTGATAGTGTTAAGAGAAGCTCATATGATCAAAGGAGAAATTCATATGATGGGTACACTACTGGAACTGGTGGTCATGACAAGTTTCCAGGTTCTCATTCGAGGTTGGATACATTTTGGACGGTGTGTACTTTTTGTCAAGTTCAGTATAAATATCTAAGAAAATATGTGAACAAGCGACTTTCCTGCAAGAACTGTCGTGGTGTCTTCATTGCTGTCGAAACTGTGTTATCCCCAATGAGTGATTCTTTCCCATATAGCAATTACACTTATGACCCTGAGAATGGGTACATGAGTCATGGTTGTGGTGTCCCGCATGTACCCAAAACTACTGGATATCATGCAGCTAACAGGCATACAAGACATCACACAGGGTACAAGCCTAAGCATGCCTCCACTATATCATTTCAGGGTAACTCTGTGAATTCCTTTGGTGTTTTACATCCTAATGGTCTGTCTACATCGTCCTTTGTCTTTTATCAAGCCAATGGAGAGGCAAACAAAACTAAAACAAATGCAGAACATAATAAGGTAAATGCAGTGGGTCATATGGTATATAATGGATACATCAATCACAAGGATTTATCAAAGCCTAAGCGTGGTAGACCTTCTAAGAAGACGAGAATGGATTTTTGTAGCTCATATATCAATGGTCATGAAGAAATTCCCCTAAATGTTTCTGCGGAGGCAAAATTTGCCAACGCGAATGGAACGTCGAAGCCTTCTCCGAGGCTTTCCTCTCCTTTTGAAACTTCAATTAGCTGCTCCTGTAGTCGATGCTAGACAATTGTTGATTTATAAGGCAAATTGGAAATCCAAAAAAATTTAGAAGAGATGAGGTTGGCTAAAAAAGCTGCCGCTGCAGAGGCTGAGAAGAGAAATACCCTTGCCAAAGCTGATAAGTCCATTATGAAAACTAAAGTATTCAGTGCAGGTTTTCAACCAGAACTCAAGAGAAGTGCTTCAATGGCTATAACTGTTCCAGATCCCGATTTCCATGATTTTGACAAGGATAGATCAGAGGAATGCTTCAAACCAGAGCATATATGGGCCCTGTATCTAAACTAAATTGTTTGCGCACTTTTCTATTATATTTGTCCCACAATTGTTTCACACCTTATAAATGAAAAGTAATACTTTAACTTTATCCTCAGACTATTTATATATTTACACAAAATGTCATTACTTTTACACTCAATCCAATAAATTTTATTATTTTAATAATATAATTTTATATATTTTCATATATTTTTTTAAAAGTGTGCACTCTAAAAAGTGAAAACAACTCAGATATAGGGGGAGTAATATATACCTTCATATAATAACCCTAAAATTAATAAATTGAAAAATATATAATTATTATAGATATAGGAAAATAAGCTTACTTGGCCCATTTCTCCCCATTACTTACTCGATAACCTACACCGTAATAAATGTAAATGACTTTATTTTCAATAAAAATTAAAATTTACGACTAAACTAAAGTATATTAATATTCTGATTTTTATATATTAATATTCTGAATTACCATTTATTATATTTAATAAATTTGTTAGGGTGCGCAGAGCGAGGGCGAACATTGGTTTACTCTACATTAAATACTAATAAACTGTTACTCTCAGTCACGCTAATTAAAAAGTTATATTTTTTATATAATCTTATTTATTTTAATTAATTCTAATTTTAATCTTATATATATATATATATATATAGATATTATCATATTTTAACTACTAGGTATCAGAATAGTTGAAGTTGTACCACCATTTTAAATAAACTCTCAACAGTATTTTTTTTTAATTTTTTTTTGGTGGTCGGAGTTCGGCGGAGTACTCCACCG